>JAQGAX010001625.1:0-10597 GCA_034698105.1 Plectus exinocaudatus | reverse complement strand
CAGATTGCCAGTGGACACTCCTTCTGGACAGGCGCTGGTGGCGCAGGCGGAAGCGACCGGCGGCAAACGGGACGCACAGGTGCAGTGCGCGCTCGAGGCCTGTCGCATCCTCGACGCCCATGGTATCCTCCGCCGTAGTGGCAATGCGGCTCAACGCAAAAAGATGCGCGACCTGAAGGCCAACGACTTCTACGACTCGGACGAAGACACCTTCTTCGATCGGACCGGCGAGCTCGAAGAAAAGCGATTGAAGAGAAAGCGTCGCATTGAGGTGATTCATTGCATTCTCATCATCCGTTTCCATTTCAAGTCGTATTATTTGCAGGATGCTGCTGGTGAGAAGACTTCAACAGTGTTCGACACTTATGAGACACTAGTGCAAAAGTTGGACACTGTCAAGGCAGAAATTGCGACAGTGCAGACCGAACTGTCATCGTTGGTCGCCCGGCAGAATGCCGAAAATGCCAAACAGACTTCTGGCGATTCTTTGGACGACTTCATGGCGTCTGTGCGAAAAAATGACGGAGTCGCTGCCCTGACCCAAGAAGTACACTTGTTTTTGACTTACTCTTTATCCAATTCATTTATGAGTCTTCAGGTGAAGCTGCATAAGTCTCAGTTGAGCTTGAAATTGGTTCAGCTAAAGCGCGATGCTGATCGGCTTGGAAAACTCGTCAAGGTCTGTTTATAGTGCGAGATGGCAGTGCAGGAATCATCTGTTCGTTTCAGATTGCGACGCCCGTTGCATTGCCTGAACTAAAAATGCGGAAGACTGAAGCTGAACTTGCCGCTTCCGCTACCTCCACCGAAGATGCGCCGAAGAAGAAGACAATGGTTTGGGTCGGATCAATGAAAGGCCATCGATTGCGCAAAATGACCAAAGTCGATCAGGAAGAAACCCCCGTCACCTACATGCAGACTGGCGTAAAGGATGAAGAACTTGTCGAGGAAGACGACGAAGACGACAGCGTTGCTGGAAGTTCCGCTCCTGCTGGTGATCCAGTGACCAGCCCGAAGCAGTCCAATCCTGCTATGACCAACCGTGTGCCCGACTCAGCTGATCAAAAACGGAAACCGGAGTCGACGACTGGAAAGCTTTATACGGTCACCGATATCCCGGTATTGCAGTCGGCAGACGATGACCGGATAGCAGAAGATGACCGGATGGCAGACGATGACCGGATAGCAAAAGATGACCGGATGGCCGACGATAACGACTCCGTGGTGGTAAAAGAGCCTGAAGTAGCAGAGCATGAAGTAGCAGAGCAAAATAAAGATGCCGAATCAGCGCCGAAGCGCAGTCGACAACGACAGCGCCAAAAGCCTGACAAAAAGACGGACGCAAGCGGTGGCTATGATGTTTCGAACCCAGATTACGCCATGTGGATGCCGCCCGACAACCAACAAGGCGACGGCCGCACGAAGCTCAACGAAAAGTTCGGTGATCGATATTGATTTACTACTATTTCACTGTTTTGCGAATGATCGCAATTGTACGTCATGCAATAAAATCGCTGTATCTTCTTCGCAAGTTGTCAATAGCCATTGAGCGGACATAGGTTTGCCAGTGACGTTTCACTTCACCGACGAACGCCATATTACTGTACTCGAAGCTATAATATTTTGGTCAAAAATTTGCGATCGGTAGAGCAGTAAAAGAACGTGTACTCGTGTGTGCACTTGTGAACACAGAAATCTCTGGTCACCCAGATGGCGCGCTGGCATTGGTGTCGGCAAAACTGACTGCGCAGCTTTGCCAGCACGAAACGCGATCGAACGCTGCTGAAGGCGAACACGAAGCGGTCGTCGTCGGGAGGCGGCAGCTGGAAGCCGTGCGCCAATTCCACTGCGAATTCGTAGGTGCGCGCCGTTCGGTTGATGGCGATCTGCTCGTCGACGAACAATCGGCAGTCGCTCACTGTGCACCAGCTGGCCAAGTTGTTCCGCGTCGATGGAGAGTAGAACACCTAACGCTATCAATTAGTGGTACGGAGGACAGAACAGACCTTCTCAGTGAGGTACTGTACTGCGGGTTGAATGGAACTACTGCTGATGACAATTAGACCAAACTGTTCGTCAAAGTCGCTCTGGTCGAACACCGCTTCAGGCAGTGGGATGTCCAGTTGGCTTTCGTAGTCACGCGGAAGCAGCTGGTTCAGTTTCTTCCGGGCTTGCTGCGGCAGAACGAAGAAGTTGAATAAGAACAGCGGTATTTGGTGTCCGCCGATGAACAGGTATATGGATGAGTTCTCATTCAGAGATCGAAGGCCGGTTGATCGGTTGCTCACTTTGTTAGCTATCTCATTGTAATGGCTGGCTGTTGGGATAAGAAAACAGGAGCAATTGGCTTGAAAATCGCCCAGAGGAATACAAGCGCGAAATTCGACATTGCAAACATTGATAGCAGTCAGTACTAGCTGAAGACATGCCAAGTGCAACAAAATGATTGAATGTTGCATTTCAAACTAACCAATCTATTTCAAACTTGTGAGCGACTCAGCCGTAACAAGTAAACGTATGAGCGTGAAATTTGATAATATAAACAATTGCGAGGGTGCACTAACACGCTCATTGCGCTGCTCAACAGTTCCGAACGGTCAATTTAACTTTGATCAGATTCCTTCCATACATAGCTGAAAGGCATCCGCTTCGCCACAATCACGGTCATGTTGCAGGCACACTTCAGGAAGAGCACTGAATCCCCGGTAATGGACGTTCTCCCTGCCACTTCTGCTGCAATACAGCTAGCTGGCAGTCGTTCAGCGCCAGTCCAGCATCCCAGCCCTACACGATCGGGCAGAGCGAGAAGCCGGCGCATGTGGGCAACTGCGCGCCATGTGT
This sequence comes from Plectus exinocaudatus, assembly GCA_034698105.1. Lineage (NCBI taxonomy): Eukaryota > Metazoa > Nematoda > Chromadorea > Plectida > Plectidae > Plectus > Plectus exinocaudatus. The sequence goes on along the minus strand of JAQGAX010001625.1, from coordinate 7,756 downwards.
CATCAAGGTCGACCAGGGCCACAAACATATCAGCAAGGTAAACCTGCGTTTGGAGAAGGCCGACGTCGTGTGGAGCGGCAAGAAACAGACTTTCTACATTGTTGCCGTCCAGAAGAACTTGATCGTGCTCTGCCGATGCATTCAGAAGAAGCAGCGCGCATAGAAGTTCGATGTTTACAGTAAGACGGTAAGCTCAGTGGCGTATAGAGTTTCATAAATTTACTGTGACATCAATCCACCTGAACGACACTCAAAGCGTAATGCAGACAAAGCGCACAGCGAAGTGAACAAAGGTGATGTGAAATACTCTTGAAGTCGCTTCGAGCTAGCATACTTGGAATGCCGTTTTCCGCAAAGTACATTAAACAAATTGCGTCAATGAAATAAGTTAAACAGCAGCTAAAGGATACACAGTACCGAATGAGCAACAAATTGCAATCGTAGTAAAAGAATGGCGCAGCGCAACAAGGCACACAACAACGACGACGAGAAAAGATGCTCAGCATACACGCTTGGAAGAAGTAGAGATGAGTCTGTCACGAGTTGTTAGTAGCGCGCAACGGTCAGAGACCTTGCGGCTTCGCGCGCGTCGAATCGTAGGAGCGAATAAGATCGGACTGAGCTACGGCGCCGTGTTCTTCTTGGGAGAAAGCGAAGCCGTCTGCAAACGTGTCGAGCTGACCCGCGAAGTACCGACAGCCAATAGTAGAGCTTACGCATCGCCTGTTCCTGCAGGGCCACGCCCGACGAACTCCGCCTGAACAGCGCTCCCTTGAGAAGGCGCGCCGTCTCCGACAGTCTGCAATCACCCGCCCGTCAGTCCCTTCTCACGCACTTCGTCGTGTGCTCAACAACGTCGAATCGCAGATTTACGAATTTCAACGAAAACAGATCGACAGCATGCATATTATTTAGGTAAAAAAGGTAAAACATATCGTACACTGTTGTTGGCAAATTAAAACGAAATCAATTCCGCGTAGCACCACGGAACAAAAAACAGAGGTATGACCGATAATAAACAAGAGGAGCAGACGATCATATTTCGAACCTTTCGGCTTCGCCGACGCGGGCGGACTCGGCCTTGCTGTCCCTGGAGGGCGAGAACTGGACTTCGGGCATACCCGGTACGTCCACTAACGGTGACAGCGGCACCGACGACACTACCGTCGACGTCGTCTGCGCGCTCTCCGACCGCTCCACCGTCGCCGTCGATCCGTACTGACTGAGCACGAAGCTGTTGGGCGGCGCCGGCAGTTTCCTGAAACTTGCGCCATGCTGCCCGCAACCACAAGCAGCGCCAATCGGCATCACAGACATGGCACGACAGACAGGAGGCGCAGGAACGCAAGGAAGTTGGCGCGCACCTAGACGATAGTTACCTGCGCCGGCCGGTCAGCGCCGCCATTATGCTGCTCGTCGTCGTCGTCCTCTCCAGGTCGCGCACTTCGTCCGCCACCGAACGAAAAATCGACCGCTTCACACTGAAATCGCGCGCCGCACGGTCAGAACATCGTCAGTACTGCAAATGCCAATCGAATAGTGACTTACACTTTGTACGTAAAGTCGAGCAACAAAGTAGAGACAGGAATGACCAGCAACCCCATCCAGAACAGCGGCGAGCTAAACACGATCGCGCTCATGCCCGCCATGTCGGCGCCCAATGGAGTGAACAGCCACAACTGCAACAAACACCATTTCGGCTCATTCATTCGAACCGGCTTCTTTTACCTCAGAGTAGATTACTAAGAACACTATCCACAACAATATGGAGCCCCATGTAGAGATATGCATCACGATCGACCAAGCGTCCGACTCGAGCAGTGCTTTGACACAAACCGTTGCAACGACGTACTGAATGAACAAGACTCATCAGCATACCCGCTCAAGAATGGACAACAAACATACCGTATATACACTGTTTCCTAGCATCAGCCAACCGCCCGTGTATCCACCGCTCCACACCACGGAAGAATTGAGGAAACCAAACGTTAAAAAGAAGAGCAGAATCGAGTGCCATACCGCCATACCAATCCAAATCCAAAATTCCTGAAGAATACACAACAATTGTACCAAAATGAAATGCGAGCATGTATGTTGGCTTACCCTGACGGAAAAAGCGTCTCGTTGTTGCGATAGTACGTACAGCTTGGGGTATTTGAGCATTGTGGCGTCAGTCGCAGGCCGGTCGAAGAGACCGAGGGCGAGTGGTGGCCAGGCGGTGAAGATGACGTTGAACAGTCCGATCGTCCACCGCTCGAACATCGCTTGACCACTCCACGCGCTGAAGAACGCGAACCACAGCTGAAAGATATCAACCAAATACAGTATATTCAGAGCGCGTCCAGTAAGGCGTTCGCACCTCGATGATGTAAAGACAAATGTTCTTGTAGAAACTGTACAGAATGACTTTGACAGTTCGATGAAAGTTGCACGCGCCGTGCACGAGGAGCAATCGCCGAAGGAAGCGAAACTGGCCGATCGCGTAGTCGGACGCCGACGCCGCTTGCAGTCCTTCCTGGCCGGAGATGCCGATGCCGACGTTGGCCGCCTGGATCATGGCTACGTCGTTGGCGCCGTCGCCCACCGCCATCACGATCTCGTTGGTCGCCTGCTTGATGAGCTCGACCACTTCGGCCTTCTGCATTGGCGTCGCTCGGCAGCACACCACCGCCCGACACATCGTCGCCAGGTCACGAAAGTCGCCGCGTGCCTCGCCGATGAGCGCGTGCCGCAGACTGGCGCCTTCGATGATAAGACCAACGTCGTTTTCGCAGCCGCTCGGCACGCGCAACCGCTCGAGGTACTCGTGGATCTTGTCAAAGGTCTCTTCGTAGGTCGCCTTGTCAATGATCAGCAGCGACGTCTGCGGCGACAACAAACGACACGAGTGCGCAATGTTGATGGCCGTTTCGCGTTTGTCGCCCGTCAACACCCAAATCTTGATATCGGCCTTTAGTAGAGCGGCAATTGTTTCAGGAACATCCTAAATATCATCGGTTATCAGTAATGTCTCCAATTATTTTGAGTTGTACGTTCTTTGCTTTCTTGAGCTATAGAAAATGAAACAGCTGATAGAATAGAACAGAAACTGGGAGCAGGGGGCGACAAATTTAAGCGACAAGAAGGATTATCACTATTTTTCGACGCAAGTATTTTGTGATTTTGTGTAGCTTAGCGTGACAGATTCTCGAGAAAATCTACAACTTCGCCGTAAGGAGATTTGCGATAGTGGCAACCTCAGTACCCCTCGTGAAAAGAATGGCAAAATACGAACATCCTGCAGCTTGTCTTCAATGGCGGTGGCACCGATGAGCGTCAGGTCGCGTTCGATCTTGTCGGCTTCCTCAGCGAGGCGCTGTTCACGTCGCTCGATCGCAATGCTAGCCTCATAGAAGCCCTTTTGCCATTCGGCGTAGCGCTCTTCAGAAATGTCCGCCTTCGCCAAACACAGAGTACGGTAGCCCATGCTCGCGAAATCAACCAAATCTTTGGTCGTAGAGTCCGTGTAAAGATTCTTATCCGATTTCGCCAGGCGCTCATAAATAGTAGAGTCCTGAAATGAACAGAGTTGAAAGGTGACGGCGGAAGTAATATTTTCGTACGGCGCCCTTGACGTAAAGCTTGATTCTATCGTCCGGGCAGCGAACCACAACGCCCATACGCTTGCGATCGCTATTGAATTCGAGTACATTGAGCAACTGGAAAGTCTTGTCTTCGCCCAACTGAAAAAGTCACAATCACTGATAAGTAACCGAACGTAACAAACTAATCAATCCACATACCATTCTGACAGTGATTGACTCGGGCTTGCGCGTATGAAACACGAATTCCTGACTGCTCGCGCCGCGCACCAACGCGCCTTCATCAGGCGACGATGCCTGGTAATTGATCGTGTCCCCGCCATCCTTGGGATTTTCCGGGACGACTGTGTGACACACGGACATTATTGTCAGAAACTCGCGAATAAATGGAGCCGTGATCTGAAATCAATCGTGAGCGAGATGATCAGCAAGCGAGCAGAGTCCTACATGTCTGCCGTTGAGGTTGGCAAGCAGTGAACGGTCGTCAAATACGTCCGCTTCGTCCGATCCGTATACAATGCCAGCGATCGAACACTTCTTGAACGTCATCACGTTTTTCGTCAGCGTACCCGTCTTGTCCGTCATCAAGTATTTAACCTGCAAAGTTGCCATTAATAGCAACATTATAATGCTCCGTTTAAATGGAGGTTAAATTTACGCGGAATTAAAGTTTACGCTTAGTTGAGCTGAGTAAAATATTTCATAATATTGAACTTTTAAAAATATTTGCATTTCATTGCAATGTGGTACACTTGTAGTTTTTATAGCAAATGTAAATGACCAAACCACAAAAATCAAAAACAGCTACAAAAGCTGAAAACAACTAAATAATTTAATAGAACCAACCTGTCCGAGTTCTTCGTTGAGATTCGATGTTCGAGCCATCGCAGGCGTATCAGCATCTTCGTCATACATTTCCAAATCCTGAAATACCGTCAGCTCAAAGAATCATTCAGAGAAAATGGTTAAGCCACGTACATTGTTGATATAGGAAGCTTGCAAGAAACGAACCACTTCCAAAGTCACTTGAAGACTAATAGGAATCAAATTGTTGTAAAGAATGAAGAAAGTGAGCAGATTCCAACCGAAATTGGCCGAATTCAAGCCTACAATTCGTCGTTTACACATTGAATGGCAGTGATCAAACGGAATGAGTCACCGTCAAGACCCAGATACCAAGCTTCGGGAATATTGTTCTGCTCCCACAACTGAGCGCCAATAGCGCTGACCAGTGCCATAATGATGAGGGCAAAAAAGAGAAAAATAATCTGCTTATTCGTCATGATGTCCACATTGGATCTGCAAAATGCGTCAGTCAGTAGTTAATCGTGTAAAAATAAGAAACTTTGAATACAAGCTCGGCGAGCATTATAGACTAAAAATATGGACTGAAAAACTGGCATTATAACCGAACCTCTTCAATGGCGCTGTCTTGGAATTCATGAGCAGTTTGGAATCGTGACCAGTGTATACGACAGCACCGAATACCCAGCTCGTGTTCTTCAGTCGCGCACCACGCAGCAACATTTGACTGGTACCTGAAAACGATAAATTCCTCAAGCAGGAATGCTATTGGCAAAGAGCCAACCGAGAGGATATGACTGGTCATGGTGGGGCAGCTTCAATGTGCCCGTGAACTCGTGCACGTGTCTATTCGGTGTTTCGCACTCGATGTCAGCTTCAAAAGTGACCAGTGCGTCATGATCAAGAACGCGACTGGTTGCAGTCAGTCCCTAAAAATATCTTGAATATTCAAAATGTAACGAATGAGAAAAGTAATCATATCAATGACTCCAACTTTCAGTTTGACCGAAATAGCGAACATCAGAATTTTACGAACTTCCGAACATCAAATCCAACCTGTCTAATTTTTAAGTTAGTCTCTCCGTCCAAATTTGAAGTTTCTATGTAGGCCATGGCTTGCGGCTCGCTTGACGACAGCAATACCATGTCGGCAGGGAACAGATGGTCGTTTTCAACTCGGACAACGTCCCCGACGCACACCTGAACAAATACGAACGCATTCAAGCACAATCGAAGCTATTCATTTCATCGTGCACGCACGTTCTTCCAACTGCATTGTATCCAGTTCGTTCCACGAAAAACCTGCACCGAAAAATTGTTCACTTTCAAATCGGCCTTGCGGCGCTTCTGTAACACAAGCAGTTAGCAGTGACTAAAGATTCGACATCATCGCACCAAATCTTCGAATACTTCTTTGAGGGCAGAGATCGACAGAATGATTATGAAGGGCACCGCTGTCGTATAGCGACCAGTCGGACTTACATCGGGAATTTGCTAAAAAAAAGGCATTGCAGCTGCAAAGCTCGCAGCTAAAACTACACTATGTACCTGCAGCAGAGCAATAATTAAGAAAAATATATTGTTGTATCGTCTGAACTGCTCCATAAGAAACCGAGGAAGAAACGTCATCGCGTTGTATTTACACGTGCTGAAGACAAAATACAGTCGCACATGAGTAAACGATGACGAATGAATGGAATTTACCTGATGTTATTGGAGCAGAATTTTTCCGGTTGCACCTCCCGATTGACGCGAATAATTCGCGCCGTTTGATGCAGTATTTCTGGCATACTGGCTTTGGTTGGCACTTGCGAATAAGTCCGATTTCTGTTAATTACTCCAGACGGAGAAATAAAAGGTGTGACGTGTCCGATTGCGTTGGAGACATCCTCCAAGATTGACTGACCCCAATAACGCCTAAAACAAGCAAAATAACGCCGAAAACGCTGCAATACAGCGCACATTTGCTGGTTGACAGCGACAAAATTGAATCATCAAACAAAGAGAGCGTCGGTTTTGAGGATGAAGAAGAAACGCGACTTGCTGACGAACATAACCAGTTACCAGTGTCTGATGTACAATAGCAAATTGCTTCGCAAGCAGACAAACACAACACTCAGCGCAGAGTCGCCTGACCGCATGTGCATGACTAGCTAGCTTGTCTAGTTCTTATCAGACTACCATCGACTACCATCGTCTGCACGATACCTATGCGACCTACACTAGCTAGAAACAACATAGTTCAAAATAGAGCGCACAAAAAAAGCAATCATCTGTTATCAACCAGAAGTGGCCTCACACCATCGCTAAACATTCATTTTTATGTAAATATAACGATTTTTTCATAGCTTGAGTAATATTGCAGCAGACATGCGAGTCGTCTTGCTGTTGTTCAATGAATGCATCATTCTGACCCTAGCCCTTGCGAGTGTTTTTTATCGCGCGACTAAATCTATTTCCACGGCGGCAACAGGCACGGAACGAAGTAGCAAACAGCGCGCGACTCAAAAATACACACATTGCAACTAACACGCAGTACGATGAAATCAGGCAAGCGATATCATTGGATTATATAGGATTCGCTCGCTCCGCCAAACGTACATCATGGCGCCACGCTGCCGTGCCAACAAAGCAACATGTCACTCTGATGGCACACTGTTGCACAGCATGTGTCTGTGTGCATGAAGTCGATGCCATCCGCGCTTATGGTTGATCACTGAAATTCAATTTCGCGCACATTGGTTTTTCATACAATTATCGACTCTACAGGCAATCCATTTCAATGAAGTTTACAACATTGTTGTCCACGTGAACTGCATTGCGAATCGTTCCTTTAGTCTCGGTTTCTCGGATCGGATAGAATCGAAATCCGAGTAGCGTGGTCACCATCGTGTTTCTTGGTTCCATTCATGCTTGGATCGTGTTTTTTGCGCTAGTTAGACCAGTTTTTTGCAGATAACCAGCAAGGAATCGAAGGAAATGTCGAGCGCAACTGGCGGCGGCAGTGGCGGCGGAGGCAAAGTGACGTTTAAAATCACCCTGACCAGCGATCCGAAGCTTCCTTTCAAAGTGTGCGCCCATAAGCGCCATCTGCAAAAGCTAATCATTCTTTTTGTTTAGGCTGAGTGTTCCTGAGACGACGCCCTTCACGGCGGTGCTCAAGTTTGCGGCTGAGGAGTTCAGAGTGCCCGCTGCGACCAGCGCCATCATTACCAACGATGGAATCGGCATCAACCCTGCCCAATCGGCTGGTCAGAAACTTTCCTAAAAAGGGATTCCCTCGTCAAAACACAAGTTCTGCCCAACCAAGCCGTTTTCGACCATTTAGAGGTCGAATCAGTAAAAACGACGGCTATGTTCGAAATCTACGC
>JAQGAX010001624.1:0-10597 GCA_034698105.1 Plectus exinocaudatus | reverse complement strand
ATTGAAGCGGGCGGCGGCTACCCCTCGGCCGCTACGCCTTATGACTACATTTATTCCTCAGCAGCCGCCACCGCGCCGGCAGGTTCAGCGCGTGCATATGGTGCCAGCGGTAATCTGTTGCCCAACAACAACGTGGGCGCCGCTGGTGGCTACTATGATCCATACGGAACATCGACGCGACCATTCGCTTCCTCCTCGGCGCCGCCGACTTACGACACTTACGCCAATCCATATTACAACACTGCCCCTTCGAGTCTTGGTGCTCCCGTATCCTCCGGCTACAATCCCTACTACACAGGCACCACAACTGCTGGTCGCCTAGGTAGTGAACAGTACTACAACACCCTCGCCAGTCTCGGTCTTGCAACGTCGCAATACAATCCAACTGGTCGGCTTGGCACGTCGCCGAACTATACCGGTAGCATGCCAGGCAGCTACAACTACGGTATGGGCGGCAACAGTCAGTACTACAACAACACCACGGGCAGCTTGGGCAACAGCTCCTACTACAACAGCGCCCGCAGTGCCTCCTACCAAGACCCATACAACAACCAGTACTACGGCCAGAGTTACGTCACGCCGTATAACTCTGGAGCATACATGGGAACCTCGAACGGCTCCCTCGGATATCGACAGTCGACGTCGCAGGGCCAAATGTACCCTCAACGTCGAACGGCCGGCTACCCCTACGAGCAATATCAATACGCGGGGCCGACAGGTATATTGTCGGTAGATACCACTGAGCAAACCGACGTGTAATAATTAATGGTATTCGAAATTTTGCACAACTGGTATAGAATTTCATCTTGTGAAAATGAGCTCAGCTACTACTTTGTCGTCTCTAAATAGTTCGTCAATTCAAGCTCACACGCCACACTGCCGAACGGCGGTACCATTGTGAGGGAAATGCCCAATTATGTCAAACTGGATCGTGTTAAAATGCTCTTGAGTCCATACAACTGTGCAGTGACATTTCTTGCGCGCAGTTCGTTGTATGGAGTTAATAATTGCAATTCCACGGAATCGTAAGCCTGCCGCCAATGGTGCCATTCCTCAGAAAAAAAAGCTGACCGGCGCTTTCTATTGGTATTCGATATTATGTGGATCATTCTTTCTACAATTGTGATTTGTGAAAAGTTGTTCATCTTTCAGTCTGAAGTCGCTGCTGATTCAGTGCTGTTGTTGCCGCCTCGCCGACTTGTTCATGTCGATATGTTTTTCTTCAGTTTCTTCTACTGCCACACGGTGCCCGTGCACATGTTGCTAGCCAATAAGCGATTGTTTAACTTATTTGCGTTGGATGACATGAATTGCATTGTTAGGTAGTTTAATTAGTAATCATTTAATACTAGATGCAAATACAAAAAGTTATTACGCATATATAAGATATATATTGCTGATTTGTGTGCTGCATGAGAAGGAACAAGCAAAATCTACTGATGCTACCGACGAGCGTCATGCCTTAATTAGTAAAAGCACCTAACTGTCACAGCACTGTCTCAAATTGAGGCCACATCCAAGGACAAAAAAAGTTTCCGGGTTCTACTCGGTTCGTTGTTAATCTCAACCGCTGGGTGTTCCTCGACACTCGGTCTCTCGAGATTTTGGAAATAATTTAACGAAGAAATAGCGTCATTTATCTCTTTGAATCTTATTCAAAAATGGGATGTAAAATGTATGCTTCTTATTTGTCTTATTATTATTAGTTAATGTTCTTAGTCTAAGTCTGAAAAGAATTTTATTCTCTTATATTCGAATCGTTACGTGAAGCACACAAACTCTTCTGCTTCTGGTTCTGCACCACCACCAGCACGATCATCTGTAAACGGCCGTGGGATTCCCGCTTGAAGCTATTGAAGGAAGGCGACGGGTCTAAAGACTCTCGTCGGACAATTGAGTACGGGTCGGATACGGCGCGAGCGGCTGGCGGATGTCGGAATCCAATTACCGGCTACTCAACCGCTCTGCGGTCGTCGGCGCGTGAATAAAGCCACCAGATTTATTGATCGTGCTCCCTGGCGGCCTCCCTCACCCGCTCCCTCATGATGTGTTCATCGTTCCGCTCTGGGCCCACGGGCTCATGTTACGCTCGTCTGTCTTTACTACGAATCGGTATTGGCGGCACTCTCGCCCCATTGTCATTTACTCGCTCTTGACTGATGCATGAACCGCCTTTGTATCAGGAGCCATACGTGCTTCCTGCTTGTGAATACTTCAGAATAGCAACTGGTCACATGAGAAATGTTTTGTCTTTGGCTAAATATAGCGCCTGTTAAGCGGCAAGCGTGTTTGTGCAACCTCGAACAATGCCTTGTCGATTTTTTTGTGTCAACGAATATCATGTTTTATACCGTACTCCTTCCCACTAATGCTTTTCTCTTTCCAATAGTTTGCCATTGTATTGTCGCTGGAAACATTTATTGGTTCAAGAAGTTTCACATTGTTGCCAATGTATAATGCCGATGCTAAGATAGCGAATTCATTGCAAATTCATTGCAAATGTTGCTTGACAGCTTCTTCCATAGTCGGCATTCAAGTTACGCTGGCTATTATTTGAGTCGGTTAGGGATGAAAAATTACCGGTCGGTTTGCTCAGTGGTTCTAACCTTATCAACGATTCAATGAATGGTGAATATCGATCATTTGCAGACATTGACGAATTGTATGCAGGTCCTAATCGACGTCAGCGACGCGCAACTCCGCGCCCTGATGAAGGGGCGATGCGACGCAGGCATGAGGTACAGTAATCCGAGAAACTTTTGACCCGCATTCAGGATAAAAAAAACTCTGCTATATATTTTCTAAATATGGCTTGCCACTGTAGCCACCACGTTGCAGTAAATGCAAAGAAAAATATCAGTGACAATTTTTTCCACTTTGAATGGAAAACCCTTCCAGATTTAACCCCAAAAGCTTATTTATATAGTAAACTAGTTGCGGAGACTTTTATGCCTCACTGACACTGTTTGGAATCATATTAGGGATCGAATAGAATTCGAGATATATTTTTAGTTCAATGACAATAACGGCAATCAACAAGGAGAGAGACGCGCTCGATCGGGTCGTGGCAGGCAACATCGGGCACATCGCACTCGACGATACGAACCGGGCGTCAAGAGAATTCTTCTCACTCGAGATCCAAAGGACCGTACTATGCGCAGTGAGTAGTAGCATTTACTCTAGATTGAATGTGCAGCATCGCGAAATTTTTGTACAATATCCTAAATAAGGTAATTGTCAAAAATTGCTTCAGCTGATTGACCATTACGCAGGTGGCTGTGAATAACTCTCGCATCAATTCGAAACAAATAAAAATTGCAAGTCGAGGGGAGCCGAAGGGCTTGAAATTTATCAAACCATCGCTTGTTTGCACTGTTTTCTGTATTTTTCGTAAATTTTTGTGCATGTACAGGTTTGGGCATGAAAGTAATCGGTGGAAAGATGCTGCCCAATACCGACGGCGAACTCGGCGCGTACGTTGCCGCTGTCTACAAAGGAGGTGTGCTGGAAACGCTTGGCGAAGTCAAAGAAGGTTCGTTTTATATCTCAGCTGAAACAATATACTGTTTACGATAAAAAGTAGAGCCTCTTGCATATTTCTATTTTGAACAGTGGTGTGATAGGACTGATCAGCGGTGGGTGGGGTATTTTGTGGGCAAACTGGTGGGCAAAGTGGATGGGTCGTTTGAAATGGCTGAGTCCCTTGAGCCCAAACGAGTCTCCTGAGCAATAAAGAGGAAATGTAATTGTCCTTGCCCGTTTCCAGGTGATCAGATTCTCGAATGGAACGGAATTCCGCTGACTGGCAAGACCTACGAGGAAGTGCAGCGAATAGTGTCGTCCAGCTACGGCGAGATCGAAGTGATCATTCGAAGGTAATCAACATTTGCATCCATTTCAAATAGCAGCTTCGCTTTTCCTTTCGAGAAAAATGCTTAGCCGAAAAGTGCATTTTGTTGCAGCGATGCAAACTTGAACAAAGTCTACGAAATGCGCCAGAGTTCGTCCGTGGACAAGGGCTACGAATCGGCCAACGAAAATGCGAACAACGGTTATCATTCTGCCTATCGCTTGCACGACTACCAGACCGGAGGTGCGCGCTGCCGAATGATTTTGTCCGATTTATTTCCATCTACCCTTCCGTATGTTGGCAAGAATGAAATGCACACTGTATGGGGCTCTCTCGCCTGAATCATTCTATCATCTGTTCTGTGCTATCCGCCTTCTTTGAAGTCCTATTTTGTGACTGACGAACGTCGCCAGCGCATATCTGAGGACAACAGCCAGTGGTCTGCGTACCTGAGAACCTTATTTGCGGGAAGCAAGCTGATTGACTGTCGTCACAACAACAGCCAATGGGCACGATTCTCGCAAAAAAGGTTCTCCCAGCGTCGCAAGCCACGGTCTGAGGACAATAGCAGTGTCAAAACCAGACGTTCAATCGCCAACCAATTGCAGTCTGTAAAATTACTTCTGCCCCTGATTTACGATTTCGCTCTTTTAGCAATATTTTATTGTTAAATGAAATCAATTCTGAACATACGTATCTTCAACGATACTTATTCTAGTTACTGTCATTTAAATTTTTTAAAGATCTTATTTGAAGCCAAAAGCAATGAAAACTTGACCACCAACTCAAAATATTAAAATTCGCATCATCACGTTTATAAGTTATAAACAAACTGCACTTGACATCCTCGCTGATATCTTGTATATACCACAACCATTTTGTATTCTGATAGTTTTGATACCGTATACTTTACAGTAGAATGTGTTATTTGTATCATTCATCGGGTTGTCTGTGGGCGCCCAAACGCGCTGCTGCGTTTCGGCGTTTTGACGCACTACTGCGTTTCAGCGTTTGACGCGTACAGCGTGTTGGTGGCGCCGCCGCCAGTGCCAGCGCACCAGTGTCTGGACGGTAAAGCGTCCCCGTGTTTCAGCAGCACCCCCCGTGCCACCTCACCGGTCGAGACGGCCACAGTGCCACGTCAACTGGCCGCTCGCCGCCAGGTACTGATGATCACCCGCCGGTGATCAGTGTCTGCTCGTGATGGACGTGAACGTGACGTTGGTGGCCTTGCTCGTCGAGTGCCTCTCCTTCTCCTCCCCGTCTGTGCTGTTGCTGTATGCTGCCGCCTGCCAGTATAGCTCAAGCACTGCTCGGCACTTCACGTGTTTGCTCATGTGACCTCCTTGGTATGCTTCCTGCACCTTTACCAACTTTCACTTGGTCACTCATTTCGTATGAAAGCTATTCATTTCGATTAAATTGTTTTCAAATATCAATTGAATAAAAACAGACTGTCTGAAATTTACTGAATCATGAATATCATTTGTTGAGAAATTGAAATTAAAGAGAGAAGTGGATGCGGGGTTTACTACCAAGAGGTTTTTTCTAAAATAATTGGGAAAATTGGGAAAAACTGAAAAATTTGGGAAAATTTTCCTTCCCTGGAGTGCTGCTTGCTCTTTCCCTCAGTTTTTGGTGTCTAGCCCCAATTAGCTTCCATTTGATGCAGTACGACGCAGCAGCGCGGCATTGACCGGCATTCCTTGAATCCAAGGACTTCAAGATCCCTCAAACAGCTGCGGCTTGAATATTTAGCACAAGCGTCGCTTAGACGAATATTAGCATACCGTATTCATATTAATTTGCATGATTGTGGCCGGACTAACCCATTCTGATCCAAATGTTGTTTGCTGTATCTTTTCTCAGCAAATTCTTCACTATAGCTATGCGTGCTCTATTTCAGAATCACGACCCCTACCTGATGTCATATGGCTACCTTCGACTAGCGGTCATGTTCGATGGCCCGTCGAATACTTTACTGGTCAGCATCCTATCTGCAAGAGAGTTGCCACCTCGGACTGGCGACAATAGATCCGGCTATCCGAATCCATTCGTCAAGATCTACCTGCTACCAGGACGAAAGTACGGCCACTCTGTCTTTCTTTTATTCGCTTACAGTAGAACGCGGGCGTGGGGTGTTTATATACACCCCTCATGGGGTCAGGCGCAGCTGGGGGTCGGTCGGAAGCATACATTTAACAGGTGTCGAAAGTTGGGGCTCGCGAAAAAATTTGAATAATCAGGCAAAGAAATTGATGGAAATGCAAAATTTTTAAATGTTTATCTAATTGTGCAAGCTTTTAAAATTTTCGGCCGATTTCCTGGGGCTCAGGTTTTTTCTGAATTTTGGCCACCATTTTTTTGAAAAAGATAGCTGGCGTCCACCTGATGATACGCCCAAGACAGACACACAGCTAAAATTGGGCGATTGGGGGTAACTTGGGAGCAAGCATTTCCAAAAAAGGGGGAGAAATGCTCCCCGTCACCCCCTTGCTGCGCGCTTTTATATGTATCCAATTAAAAAAAGCAAAAATAATAAAATTGCTGATTTCCTTCAGAGTACAAAACAAACGCCGCACAAAATTCGTTCCAAACACACTCGATCCGGATTGGAACCAGACCGTTGCGTACAAAGACCTAGAATGGGATGAGCTGCGTGGGCGGTATTTGGAATTCACGGTCTGGGACTATGACAAATTCAGCGAAAACAACTTCCTTGGTCAAGCCATCATTAGTCTGGCAGGTAAGAAACATTTTATTCTGCAGCATTTAGAAGCGATTCATTGTTGACATGAAAACGATTACAGATCCAGTTGTTCTTTCTGGACAACCGAACTGGTTCCCGCTTCAAAGCAGGGATCAGAATCTGGTCACAAGTGGTGTACCGCTTGTACCAATGTCAGACGCTGATCGCTACTACTACAATCCCAGTGAGTATTCCAGCAGTTGTTATCAAACAGTATGAACTTGAAGAATTCAATTTTTAAAGAAGCTGTTAAACTTAATTTTTTATTGCTTGTCACCTCAAAGAGAGAGAGAGGTGCAATTTTCCCTTATTTATATGCAAAGTTTTCTCCAAATTTCCATTCCGATGACTCGGGTTCTGGTGCCAGTAACCTTACAAAATCTCGAAACCCCAAAACCTACAGTAACCTCGAATATTGCAATACACATTTTATTCTTTTTCAGTATCAATCGACGTCAGCTACCCGCCGATATAACGGCGTTTCGCGAGCTTCCCCAAGTAAAAGCAATATAATCGTCGCCCTTCGCTCAGTTTTGCTGATAATGTGAATCATATGCCCCGATTGAATTATTTTACTACTGTTGCAAAGATGTGTACGTTTTCGATATCTACTTATCTTGCTGCATTTCCCGAAGTGCGTCAAAGTGGTTGTGCATCAAAATCCTGATTCAGTTGCAGTTTTATTGCGCAAATTACCTAGATCTCTGCTTGCTAGCGAATCAAACCGATATGCAGATCTTATTGACTTACTTATTCCCTCTGGCCACATTGCCCTCTTAGTGGTACAGTAGACGGCTAGTTACCGTAACGCAGGTCTCGCACGGAATTCAAATTGCACTTGATTATCACATGACGTTCTTGACGAACATTTGAAATGTTCCAGTTAATCACTCGCTGTGCACTGTACTTTTGACCGCCTAATGTGTGGAGGGCATTGCTGGTCTGTGATTCCGTCTGGTTTTGATTGATTGCTATTCATTTGAGCTCTATTGTCTCTTGTAATCAACGCGGCGAAGATTTCTTACGGTTGGAAGTACAAGTGCGGATGTTTCTAGCAGTTTTTAAAGAGTAAAGCGAGTATACGATTAGTTTCTGACAACATTGTGACTATTACATCCATGAACGTTTCGAGATGAGCAAAGAGCAAAGGCGATGGACGGCGATAAAAGGAGATTTTTAGATTCCGTCGTTCGTCATCGTACGTAAGCCAGTTTGTGCTCAAACACTAATCCGTATCGTGCAAATACAATTACAAATGCAAATCAATGAATCACATTTTTGCTTAAGAAAGACAGCAAAGAAATGCAAATGCAAAGAAACGCAAAGCACGCAATCGATCTCCAAGGGGACCCGGACTCAACAAAGTCACGTAATGACTAAGAGAACTCGGATATTCATGAGTCAATTCAACGTGCTAGTGTTCGGAGATTTCCGACGGGCGCATGACAGTTCTATGACCTCAGCACCATTTGGCAGTATGTAGTTTAGTAAGCAACGCACGCACGAATGATGCGACCGATTAATTTTCGTTCTGCACTTTTGTTTCCCTTTCGGTTTCCTATGTATAGCCGGGCGCATGAGAAGGTCTGTTTTGTCCATCGTTCTTTGTTCTTCTGCTAATTATCTTTCGTGCAGCAACACAGATGTGAACGCGAACATATGGGTGTTCGACATTTCGAGCACGTATATATTTCTTAGAAATTTCCAGTTCCCTGTTTCTTCTCTCACTCTCAATGTGTCAGGTCAGGAAGATGTACGGTTACCGTAATCAGTGACCGTAATCATAATCAGTTATCGTAACCGTTATCATAGTCGTTAATTATAGTTCAGAATGTTGGACCAAATAAGGGCAGTAGCCACTTGCATTACTATTCCGATTTACACGATGTTGCTCATCGTGCTTGTAAAGCAGCGAACAGCGCACTTTCAATCGGCGTTTTACATTTTCTATATTTCTACCGGAATTGCCGATATCGTCAACTGTTTTGTGCGCATTGGTTTCGACTATGTTCCAACATTTATTATTAATACAGAGTCGTATGTGGAAAGTTCTTGGGTAAGTCAAATCGATACTAACAATATGGCAGTGCAGTGGATCAACCTGCTCCACCTATACCCGATAGTAGCAGCTGATATGAAAACAAGACCATTACTTTATTTTTACAATTTCGCTAACAATTTGAAAGATATATGGTGAAAGGATTGTGGCCTCCATTACTATTACCTGATTATCAGGGTCTGGCGAAAAAAACTAAAAAGCGGCTCGGTTTTTTGGTTTCTACCATTTTAGAAAGATTTCGTTTTAGCCATTCGCCACCATTTCATTCGCCCTGTATTACTTCATTCAGTATGTACAAATACTGGGAATTATTATTATATCTGCCAACCGTCTGACTGCAATAGCCATTCCGTTCAAGCACATGGCCGTGAGTTTTTCATCAATGAGAATGGACCTTTTGCACCGATTGCAGCTTACATAACCATTCCGTTCAGATTTGGTCACAGCGGAACACAATTGTGGTTCTTGTAGTTCAATGGATGCTGCCATCGTTCTGGATTTATCCGACTTTTCATCCCTGTTGTCAGTGCGAATTTATCAATGGCACAATTCTTGCTGTAATGAAGAATGAAGTGGTTGGTACAGTCCTCATTAACTGTAAATAAACTATAGTCTGTTTTCAACAGAGTTGCATTCAAAATTAAACTTTTAAAAGTACGCAAAAAGCTCAAAAATTGAATTTTATTGCTTATAGAACTAAAACTTGTTAATTTGTATAGCCCAGTTAGTGATTTTTGGTGACCTACTTGGTAAAATTTTGATAAGTTATACTGTATTTCAATGAAAACAATTCGGATGACACACACTGTACCCTGATTCTTTTACTTCAGGTTCGAAATATTACGTATGTCGTCGATGGAATTTCGGGCGCTCTTGTAGCGCCTGTGTCTATTATAACTACAAATGTGCTTATCATGATTTACATGCGAAGAAGCAACAGAGCAAAAAGAAATACTTTAGATTACGATCAAAAAACGAAAAATGAAATTCGCTTAGCTATTGTCAGCTGCGTTTTATCAGCGACTTACACTGCGGCCGCGTCGGCACAAGTGTTGGTCTGGTTGATGATTCTGGGAGTGCTACCGTATGCCGACAGTATGGTTGATTTCAGTTATCATTGGTTCTTAAATTTCTTTGACCTATTCACTATCAGCAATCCCTATTTATTACTATTTCTCAGCACCGCAGCACGAAAGGAATTCTTTGCCTTTTTGGGATTTAAGCGCTCAGTTGTGAAGCCATCATTTATCACTTTAACCAATCACAGGCAGAGATCTTCGGTACTTCACAACTGAACTACAGTACTTTCATATTCATACAATCTGCACGGTATGCGTTTATGCTCATTTCGTTTTATAATTGTTCACAATTTTATAACTGCATATACATTGTATAATTGAATATTTTTGATTTTATCGCATTGTGTTGCACTTTTTCCATTGTTTGCATGATGTTGATGATTAATTTCTCTATAAATAATCCCTGCTACACGCTAGCTGGACAGAGCGCATTACATGAATAAGTGCCAACCTCTGTGAGGAATACTTTGGATGAATCATTCAACGGTTGCTGAAATCAAAACAATCTTGTGCCCAATCTCGTGCAGCATTTGGCCTCAATCAGTGCCAAACATATGATGACGCTACATGCGTGAGAGTTAGAACGCTGTTACGGGCACAAGAATGAACTATGTGATCTGTTTATGTTATTGTGTCATTTGGTTGCATTCCTACCTCATCATTAGGGCGGCCACGAAGTTGAAAACTCTCTCGATAATCAATCAGCATGAAGTGTCACAAATTCTACTCAAAACATAACAATGGATGCAGCTATTGCAATGATAGTTTGACATGGCTTTTTAGCAGTGAAGGATAATGATAAAAAAAATGATAATGATAATGATAATGACAAGGAAAATGATAAAAGTAAATTCATGAGA
>JAQGAX010001623.1:0-10598 GCA_034698105.1 Plectus exinocaudatus | reverse complement strand
GGGACCAGTCATCTTGACCGTTATAAGCGATTTACCGTTATAACCGATACCGCTATAAACGATTTCTACTGTATTTCCTTTCGCGAATGAATTAACAGCGCTATAGCAACACAGCTATAATTCGACAATTAATTCTTGCAGGCATCCTAAGCTTTACGTCCCGGGACAGTACAATTTGTTCTTCAATATGCGAATATTCATTTTCTCCATGCTATACGGACTGGTCAGCTCGTTGGTGCTCTTCTACGTTCCCTACAGCACACTTCATCTCAGCTCCAACTACGCCGGGCTGGACATGAACGACTACTCCCTGCTCGCGTTCACTGTCTACACCGAGCTCATTGTCATAGTCACGGCGCGGATCGCCCTGGACACGTCCTACTGGACGGTGTTCAACCATATTTGCATCTGGGGCTCACTGATCTTCTATTTTGCGTGGACATGGATTTACTATTGGGCACAGCCATTCTCGTCAACTGCCAACTTCGGAGTCGTTCTCAGGTATGTATGACAATAATGAGGATTGAGTTCGCCCAGCAAACCCGAGATCCAATCAGATTGCATTGCTAATCCGGTCCTGATTGCATACAGTATGCCGGGTTGCGACTAAATCTGATGATTTACTACGGGACGTCGCAGGCTTTAACCAAACCCGCCCATCTGATGCGCGAAATTTCTATAATTGCGTTGAATCAGTACTTATATAGAGTCGGTCCGGCCTAGTACAATGTGCCTCCAAAAACTGACGATTGCTAATATTATTTCGTTTTAATAATCGAAATTCTGGAACGGTTTTCAAACGTTCTCACCTTTTATAATAATGATTCTTGTCGCCATCAGATGATATTTCTGTGTTCAGCAAGTTCATTGCTTTATCTTGTGACGGTAGCTTTCCAGAGTCCGAGTTGGAAGTCGTTGCAAGTTGAGTTGACCTTTTGGTCAACACCGCCTCATTTATGCATATATTCTCTTACTTTCTAAATCTGCAGGGCTATGGCGTCGCCGCACTACTGGTTCAGCATTTTGTTAGTGGCTGGTGTTCTGCTGCTGCCGGTGCTGGCCAGCCGCTTCTTCTGGCTCGACATTCAGCCAACAGATTGCGATCGTCTGCGCGCGCAACGGAGGAAGCAGGTGGCACCGCGCACTGGGTCCCACTTGCACTTACCCATGCGCAAGTTCTCCCGCATGTCGGCCACGAGGCGCAGCCGACGAGGGTCGGTCCTGTCCAGCTACGCCTTCTCTCACGAGCAAGGCTTCGGCGAGCTCATCACCAAAGGCAAGCTGTTCCAGAAGACGTTCCTGCCTGGGTCGTCGTCGTCGTCGGCGGCGGACTCGTCCCCGGCGAAAAAGCCGCTCACGCCGATCAGCGAACTCCCGCCTGGATTCATGGCGGCTGCGGCTGCAGTGCTGCCGAGTTTGTCAAGTGCTGAGCTTCCCCCTGGGAATTTGATCATTCGCGTTACGTAACAGAGGGGTCGACAGCGACCCTCGAAAGCCTAAAATCCCCTAATACGCAGACGTCGGCGCTGGAGTTGTATGAGACGATTGTACAGTATGTAAACAATTGAGGGTCAGAAGTTTCGAGGTGCATGAAAGCAAAAATAGGGGGTATTTTTGGATAATTGTACACCAGATTATTGCAATTTAGGGCTTTTTGATGTGCTAGTACGCCTCGAGACCGATTTTACGCGCCCACGTCTCATATGATGCTATCTCAGACATCCCCAAAAACTCGTTATGTAACATTGGCATGGCTCTATTGTTTTCTCATTTTTGTACCGTAAGCGATCGATACGTGCGCGTGCTTGTAAACCAGCGGCAAATATGGGACTCGAGTATGGGAGTTCCACTCAGACACAGATCCCACCTCACCTGGCGAAAAGTGATCGGGGAGAAAGGAGGGGGTTGACGAAACCCAAAACGGGAAGCACTATATTTTGCATCGGCAGAGAGTCAACTCATTTCTCCCGGACAGCTAATAATTGCCTACGTGTGAAACTCGCCTTGCTTTGAGACTCAAGAATTTTTGGTGCTGGGAAGTTAGTCCACGGGATCATATCCCAACAACTCACATCCCACTAAGTCTGAAATGTAAGCTATATCTAGTATCGCAATTGCAACCAAGGTGGCTATAAACAATTTTTGCTGTATTGGATAGTGATTATGGCGTGGCGTCGTCAGCGTATGATGTTGTCCCACTCATTCACTGTTCATGCACTCACTCTCTGGTCTCTGGATTGTGTTTATTCTAGTCATCGATTTGTACTTGACATGCCTCGGCCAACTGTTTAAATTACTCTTTTTCAACTTGATGGGCTGTTCTGTTCAACAGTACCCATCAGCCATCTCATCTTCTATTCCAATTTAATATATTCCTGTTGCACTTTGCTTTCTGCTTCTTGCTTCCTTTTCCAACACTAATGAATTTACGCTTATACTAGATTTACGTTTTATTTCCATAGGGGCCACTCATATATTGCGTAACGCGATTTTTGGCCTCTCTCGAACACCCCCGTAACGCGTGCCTAACATAGCAATCGGGCCTTTTTGACACCGGCGCCCAATGGTTAAGCATCGGAGTGACGTCATAGCGTAACGCGCGCTTAACATACCATCTCAAATACCCCCTCCCTCCCTTCGCGTTACGTAATATATGAACAGTCCCATTTCCTGAACTTTCGACATCAGCACATAGTTGTCTTTAGTTGCGATGTTGTGAGTTCATGACGAATGATTCGATAGTTGACACAGATGCTGTGAAATTTTAATTTACCGGTTACACTTTATTTAACAATGTTCTAATTATATAGTTTGTTCTTGTAAACATCGGTCTTTAATTATCGTGCTTCGCATTTTGATTACAATGCATTAAAGAAAGGTACGTAATAAAACTGAGCAGACATTGCTTGTCTTGGCGAAGTGCTCTTATTTTATTTATTTATTTTATTTGTTTGATTTACTCCTCCACATCATATACGTACTAGAGTGAAATACAACGTAAGAATCCAAGGCAAGAAGAACAAAGTACAGAGTACAATGCAGCAATGCGAAAGAGAGGGGAAGGCGGCGCTCGCATTCGACGCCTAATAACCTCCCAAATTAGTAATAAAAAGAAAAGAGTCAGTAATAAATAAAAGATAAGCTATGTTGAATGAGCAGGTTGATTACCGCGCAAAAGGATTGCAATCCACTTTCTCTACGATGAATTCGCAGGATGTTCCATAGATGTGGTGAAAAGGAAAGATAAATAGCTTTGACCGAAGGCAAATCGCCAGTGAAAAGGTAAGCCTGGTGAATGTGAATGAATGGCCATCTTTCCCGCAAAGCATCTTTCCCAGAGCGCTCGAACCTTGGGGATTGGCCAAAATGGAAGCATCCTGCTCACCAGCATCAATATCCCGTCACCGCTTCTCTGCAGGCAACACAAATCCAGCGATCACGCAAAAACACAATAATATTCAGTTATTTGAATGCTTTACTGTGGTATTACTTCACAGAAGTTGCGAAAATTTTCTTGGATGAGGATTGGAAGCAGTTGGAGCTGGAGTTGGCCTTGGAGTAGCCTGAAGAAGGATTTTATATTTAATAGCGCACGATGCCGTGATCTAATTTTAATGGTTACAATTATACGTAGAAGAATTAGTTTTTAACGGGATGGTCTTGGACACCCGTTAGAGGCATTACTGTAATAACTAATAAATGACCTCTTGTTTGATGAACAGTCTGAGATTTTTCCGCGCAAGTGGATGCGCCATAGAAATTCTGTGAAAGCGGCGAATCTCTTTGGCTTTTACGTAGTGCAGCGCGATCAGTTCATCGGAGCAGCAGTCAAATCCTTCACCGACGGGATAAGCGGATTCTAGCTCGAAGAATCCGTGATTCACCGCCTGAGGATCGTCGAGCAAATCATGTAAGGAAATGGAAATAAAGCGCGGTCGTCCTGAAGAATCGCTGCTGTTGCCAAATGGCACTTTGGCGGCTGCAAACGACAGCTCTTATTATATTTATTATGATTTAAGCTGTCTCTGTTTATGAAGCATATTCGCGTCTGGAATGAGCAGCCAGACCAGCGAGTTCTAATGTGTATTACTTTCATTTAGAGCAAAGAACTGTCTTGCATTTTTTCTTAAAAAAAACAAAAATGGTCCCAAATAATCCGCGGTTTTCCAATTTTTGACATGAACGAAAAATGTGAGCATTAGAAAAATGTAAAATGAAAATGAAAAATGTAAAACACCTTCATCATATGACGGCGATTGCAAAACGGCTGATGTCAATCCGGTTCGAATCGTTACTTTTCACTGTAATGAAACTTTTCGAAATAAACTTTGACCAGTGACTTGTTCGCTACTTAGATGCCAATGATAGTCAACTGCCTATGGCTTCGAAAAATATGAATATGCGAATTGTCTGATACTTGTAACCATGCATAAGTGGGGGTACATTGGGGGTGCCTTAGGTCCCCCAACCCGCAAAAAAATACCTGAATCCCCTTGGAAATCGACCGAAAATTGAAAAAATTTGCATAATCAGGCGAAAATTTTCAAATATTTGAATTTCAGCGAATATTTTTGTTGCCTGATTATGCAACTTTTTTCCTGAAACCCCCCCCCCCAACTTTCGATACCTGTTAAATGTATGCCTGTAACTCCACAAACTCAAAAAATTCATCCAATTGTCGAATGCAGACGTCAGCTCACTCTTTGAAAAACTTCATTGGTAAGACATTTTAGTGGCTCTTACTTAATAGAACTACAGTACCTTTCAAGCATACACCCAACTCCACATCGTCGTTGTGCGTTCTGAGCCCAGTTCGACAATGTTTTTCATCGTCAAACAATACCATAAGATCAGTAAAGGCTGCTTGGCTTAAAAGAATTCCCGGACCAGTTCCGATATAGCCGTCGAGGTAGCGAATATAATGCGCGCCAAACATAGCCGGCGTCTGAATGTCTTTAGTCGATAAAAATTCGTCGAGATTTTCGAGAATGACAAACGCGTCATTGTCGATTCTCATAAACCAATCGAACTTCTTCGGCCACGTGTCGTTTACAAACTTGAGTCCGGCTCGCACTTTCATCCACGTATTGTCATAAGCGTCCTCCACCTAAATGATAGCGATCTTTTGTTGGGTGGACCATACATATTAGTGGGGAACCTTCAGGATAGCCTTAGTCCCCAATCCGAGAAAAAACCCTGAACCCCCCGATCAAACGTTTTACTGAAGGGGGCCCGGCATTCCGAGCGCAGAAGGCACCCTCCAATAATAGTGGGACCCCACGGCGTGCTTCGGATCCAGCTCTTTTGTGCCTCGGGGATCCAATACCCATGATCCGGTCCTGCCCCCCCCAACAAACCCCACCCCCTATCTGCCCTCTTCTGATACTGAAAACATTAACCTTGACGATTAACGTATAAACATTTGGCTTTCTTTCGATCAATTTAAAACTATCAGCTATGCTGTCATCACCAACTAAAAATAGCAAATCAGCACAGCCGGTTCCCCAAGTATCAGTTATGGCGTCTTGAAGATTGGTGCTGCTCGGTCGAGTCAATACAAGACAGAGTAATCCAGGTATCTTTATGGAATTGTTAGAAGAGAGATAGCTGGAATACTCGAGTTCGAATTCGTCGAAGGTCTCGTTAAAACAATATAGCATAATGAAAATGGTGAGTCCGCCAAACAGAAAGGTGGTCAAGAATCTTCTTTTGTTCATTTTGAATGGTTAGTTTCAAGGAGAAGAAGTCTGACGACTATTCTCGACTGTAAAGCGCAAATTGAGCATGTTCTTGATAATGTGTAAGACGTCGACTGAAAAGAGCTTTTGCTTGCTAACAGTCAATAACCTGGGATTATTTCACGAGAGTGTTATAGTAATAATTGTTGTAATTATATAGTGACGATTGAATAGTAGTCGGTCGGCGAAGGAAAATTTGTCATGCGAACGTGCATAACTGACTAATCGCCACAGTTGTATTTTGTCAAGTAATGTGGTTATGAAACTCAGGTATTTAACTACGCTATCAATGTTTTTGCGATAACTACTTCATTTTTTGAAAAAAATGATCATGATCATGAGCAAACGCACTATAGTGCTCAAGGGTACTTTATCGATATTTCCTGCAAGAGTGTTCCACAGTAAATGTAACCTTCGCTTCCAAAAACAGTCACGATAAACGAAATAGTTCCTTACCAGGTTACGAATGAACACTAATCAGTACGTGCTGATTCGATAGGTGCAAATGTAGCCCTTACTAAACGTGGCGTGGCATGCATAAAAACTAATGCTACGCACAACATATGAACGGGTAGAGGTGTAACGATTCCGATTCTGGAATCGTTATTTTGGGAATCAGTTATAACGATTCCGATACCGGAATCGTTAAACCCGGGTAATTGGGCTCCACCCGATTCCGATTTCGATTCCGGAATCGTTATTTTGGAAATCGGAATCGGAATCTATGAACGGGTAGGCGCTTACATTCGAGGTCGAGCGTAGATAAATAAGCGCGCACAATGATATACAAATGATGCGCGGAAGGGTTGTACGCAACGAAACTAAGGCCGTGGAGGGCGCTCTCCGCTACAGGAGCTTCATGCAGTGTTCGTTTTCAGAAAAAGCTAACAATAACTGTAGATGCGATAGGTGATCACCAGTTAAGTTTGCGAGTCTGCAGTCGAGGTCGACTGTTACTCACAAAAGCGACTTTTCGAATTATTCGACTTTATTGTTCCAGGATTTTTCGAACACTTTTCGAACTTTTCTTTTTGTCATGGGATGTCGCTTTTACAACTTTTCAAAATAAAGAGCGTTCTAAATTTGAAAAACAAAAAAATGTCGTAAATATCATACTAAAAAGCGAAATAAAGAGCGTTCTTTAATTGCTTTCGGTTGGTTTCATTCGCAAGAAAATCTAAACTGACCACATTCGGTAGTACGAAGTACTTCTGATTATGTGCTTTGTTCTTGTAAACATCAGTCTTTCACTAGGGTTATTTGTCTTTTGTTTACAATGCATTAAAGAAAGGTACGTAATAAAACTGAGCAGACATTGCTTGTCTTGGCGAAGTGCTCTTACCGCGCAAAAGGATTGTAATCCACTTTCATTACGATGAATTCGCAGGCTGTTCCATAAATGTAGTGAAAAGGAAAGATAAATAGCGTTCACCGAGGGCAAAATCACCCATGAAAGGTAAGCATAGGTGAATGTGAATGAATAGCCATCTTTCCCGCGTACGTTGCAACAAGAGTTCCGAACAGTACTATTGCTAAATAATTTTACTTTGGAAAACGAAGTAGTTTAGTACTAATCAGTGAACTAAACAAGAATGTCAAAACTATTACTAAATAAGAAATAGTTTGGTTAGTAGTAAACTAAATTTACTAAATTAACACTAACTAAATATCTATTTAGTAATGAGTACTAAACTAATTACTAACTGAATAAAAAAATGCTAACTTTTTGCAACAACGGTTGCAACCAGTGTTGCATTTTCTGTTTAGTTAGTAAGTAATTAAGCTATTTAGTAAGAATTAGTAAACTATTTAGTTAGTATTAGTGAAAGCTAATTTAATTTTTTACTAACTAAACTGCAATACTTTCTTAGCAGTATTGTTTGAATCGAAATGATAGTACTGTTCGCAACACTGGTCACAACTATCACATACAGTACCCGTAGGCCAAACAGAAGTGTCGCGCCCAGCTGCGCCCACCAGCATCATACCCCCGTCACCACTTCTCTGTAGGCAACACACATCCAGTGATCACGTAAAAACACAAAAATGTTTAATTAGTCGAATGTGGTGATACTTCGCAGAAGTTGCCAAAAATTTCTTGGATGAGGATTGGAAGCAGTTGGAGCTGGAGTTGGCCTTGGAGTAGCCTGAAGAAGGATTTTATATTTAATAGCGCACGATGCCGTGATCTAATTTTAATGGTTACAATTATATGTAGTAGAATTCGTTTTTAGCGGATCGGCTGTAACAGTAAATCGCTTATAGCTGACAAGATGGCTAATCCCACCATTTATATTTTGTACAATGAGTTCGTTCATAACGGACAAGTGTGATCTCTAATTCACCGCTATAAGCAATTTCTACAGCATATGGGAAAGAGTTTGCACAAACATCACGGAACATCACATAAATGCATGATCAGGATCAAACAGGATCATAATCAGGCAAAAATTGACGGAAATAGACAAACTTTGCCTGATTATGCAATATTTAAAATTTTCAGTTGATTCTATAGGGGTTCAGATTTTTTCTGGAATAGAGAGGACGGTAATCTTAGCCGCCTCGGTGGGCCCAGTGGTTAACACGCACGTTAACGCATCGAGGATCGACGCACGCTAGTTCGTTCTCCCACCGCCGTTAGCAAAAAGTCCTGATCTTTGAAAGGTCTCCGGGTGTCGGGCATGCGACAGCCGACCGGAAGGGCACGTGTCGTATCGATAAGGACCTTCCAAGGAAGACCTGGACCAAGGAAGACCTGCGACTTAGCCGGACAGACGCTAGCGAATTTACTTAGAGGAGGCAACCTCCCCCTTACCTCCCCTCACTAATACGTTCGCCTGGGATTGAACAGCAGGCCTTATCCGTATACTACTGCAGTAATTATTAAATGACCTATTAAATGACCTCTTGTTTGACGAACAGCCTGAGATTTTTCCGCGCAAGTGGATGTGCCATAGAAATTTGATGAAAGCGACGAATCTCTTCGGCTTTCACGTAGTGCAGAGCGATCAGTTCATCGGAGCAGCAGTCAAATCCTTCGCCGACGGGGTAGGCAGATTCTTGGTCGAAGAATCCGTGAATCCCCGACTCAGAGGCGTCGAGCAAATCGTGTAGGGGAATGGAAATATAGCGCGGCCGTCCTTCCGAGTCGCTGCTGTTGCCAAATGGCACTTTGGCGGCTGCAAACGACAGCTCTTACTGCATTTATTTTAATTTAAGCATCCTCGCGTCTGGAATGTGCAGCCAGACCAGCGAGTTCAGATATTTGCACGTGCGTACGTGCGCATCATTACTTTCCAACCTGATGCGCGAGAGATCAATAAGCAGCCGATGTCCGGGGTTCTTAAATTTGGCGAACGCTTTCATGCAGGCGCGTATTTTCCCATACAGCTCGTCCGTCACAAAATTGCTACTTTAGTCCACGATTTACCTTTCGCATACCTCACGTACCAGACATGTGCACGGGGGTATGGGGGTATATACCCCACAAGGGGTCTCATACCTCCGGCGGTCGGCTGGGGGTATACCCCCAGAATACCCTCCATACCCCCTACGGCCAAACTCGTGCACATGTCTGAGCGAGTTCTAACGTGTATTACGTTCATTTAAAGCAAATATTTTACATCGCTCCCTTTGTAATTTTTTACAGCGTTCAGAATTGTGTGAAATAATCCGCGGTTTTTCAGTTTTTGACATGAACGAAAAATGTGAGCATTCTCTTGAAAACACCTTCATCATATGAAAGCGATTGTCGAAATCGCTGAGTCAGTTCGAATCGTTTCTTTTCACTATAATGAAACTTTTTGAAATGAACTTTGACCAGTTACAATTGGTTACTAAGAAGCCAATGATGGTCAACTGCCTACGCTTCGAAAAAAATTATTGCTCGAATTGTCTAATAACTGTAATTCTGCAAACTGAAAAGATTCATCCAACTGTCGAATTCAGACGTCAATATTCTCTTTGAATAACTTCATTGGTTTACAGTTTTGAAGTGCTTACTTAAATGGAACTAATATAAAACTTTCTTAAACTGTTTATTCCCACTATGTCGTGGGGTCAGCTTTGTTCGGGTTTTTCCAACCCTCATAATGCGACACGTGCTCCTCGGTTGGCTGTCGCAGGCCTGATACCGGGGACGACGCTGCTGGGGGTCGAACCCCCGACCTTGGGGCTGCGAGACGAGGCTCTTAGACCATTCGGCCACAGCGCCGTCATAAATGGAACTAACATACCTTTACAAATAAAAGCTACAGTACCTTTCAAGCATACACCCAACTCCACATCATCGTTGTGCGTTCTGAGCCCAGTTCGACAATGTTTTTCATCGTTAAACAATACCATAAGATCAGAAAATGCTGCTTGGCTTAAAAGAATTCCAGGACCAGTTCCGATATAGCCGCCAAGGTAGCGAATATAATGCGCTCCAAACATTGCCGGCGTCTTAATATCTTTAGTCGATAAAAATTCGTTGAGATTTTCGAGAATGACAAACGCGTCATCGTCGATTCTCATAAACCAGTCGAATTTCTTCGGCCACGTGTCGTTTACAAACTTAAGTCCGGCTCGCACTTTCATCCACGTATTGTCGTAAGCGTCCTCCACCTAAATGTCAGCGAGTTAGAATTTGCAGGGTGGACCACAAAATTGTACTCCCACTGACGAGAGGTGGGAAGTGTGTTCTGCAACTCTGGCAAAAAATTTGGAGGTCACAAAACGTTTCCGCCAGTGGTGAAAATTTTTTTTGATGTTTACAATGGAAATAGTTGGGTTAGGTTTTTTAGTAGGGGGTGAATGTCTAGACCATACCTGTAACCAGGGGGGTCCAGGGGGGGGGTCACCCCCGCCCCCCGCCCGGGG
>JAQGAX010001622.1:0-10599 GCA_034698105.1 Plectus exinocaudatus | reverse complement strand
AACAGTCAGGTCGCGGATTTTGATGTCCTATAAAATTAATTAATTGAATTTTAATTGATTTAATTAATTGAATTAATTGAATTAATTGAATTAATTATTAAATATTAATTAATTGAGGCTAAATGATCAAGCAAGCACTAACTATCTTCGTTCCAAAAATAGAAGTATAACTTTTAAATTTAGCTCGCTATATCAGTGAGCAGGAAGTTTATTTCGCTGAAACGATAGCAAAACTTGCTTATTTGTCTTTTTTCCTCACAGCGACAATAAATTGTTTCACCGATAACAATGCCGACACGGAAAATACATTAATAATGAACCAGTCTTCTCGGAATGTATTTAGCACCATACTGTTTCAGAGCAAATCTTACAAATTTAACAGCAAACGTCACATGTTTTATACCACTGGAAAATGAACCGCCCAACTGCCTTCACAAACATTCTGACCGAAGGTCTCAGACTAAACGAAAATAGACAACCCTCGTTTTTGCAGCCTTCACAAACATTTTAGTCAAACGTCTCATACTAATCGAAAAGGACAACCCCTCCGCCTTCGCAAACAATTGAACCAAACGTCTCATGCTACTCGCAATTGGTCCACCCTTCCCGTTGTTTCTGCACCTGCAAACAATTCGACTAAACGCCCCACACTACTCGAAATGGACAACCCCCTCTCATACTACTCGAAAAAGGACAACCTCTCCGCTTTCGCCGCCTTCGCAAACAATTAGATCAAACAGTCGTTATATCGATCGGAAGAAAAAAGCCCATGGCTCTTCCTTCCTTACCTGCAATAATCGGCCGGTGGCACTGCGTGACGTCATGTCGTTGAATTCCAATTGCAACCGCTTCAGCGCCCATCTGAAGAAGATGAGCGAGAAAATCAATAGCACAAGCAAACGCCGCGCTCAGCGGGATAGCGTGTACGGCCGTGTTTATACTTGGCAACATGTGGCGGGCGGATGGTGAAATGAGCGTTCTGAGGAGCTTAATGGACCATTTGTCATTGCTTGAAATTGTTTCAGCGACATGTATGCATGGTTCAGTGAGGAAGAAGCAGCTAATAACAATACGAGCATATGCTATGTGTTTTGACAAAATTCAGTTCGGATAGGAGAAGAGATTTTCGAGCCCCCATTCGGTCAGGGTAGGAAATCAAAAAAAGGGAACAGTGGGGCGCTCCAATATTTTCAATTTCGCAACGGGTACCTTTAAGGAAATAAAGTGCTTTAAACGTATTGCCGACCATGTGTCCCTTTTAAGACTTGTCCCCAATAGAGTTGTTCCTCATTTCGATTTGTCCCCAATAAAGAACTATCCACATAAAATAGCTGTTCCTCATCAAGACGTGTCCCCAATATAGAATAGTCCCCATCAGGAAACGCTGACTGTACCTTCTGAACCAGCGGGTATCCTTGTACTCCTGATAGAGGAAGTGGATGATCAAATTAAGTCCGACGCACGTCTCGCGTCGCCTCAGCCGGTCCTCCGCCCCTGGGCTAGCCAGCAACTGACGCAGCTCCTGCAAAAGAATAAAGTAATAAAGGTGATGACAGAAAATTGCAAAAGAAAAACATGAAAATCATTCAAAGTTGCAAAAAACGAATCTCTTGGTTAACCGAATTAACTTCGCGCGATTAACATTATTCTTTAAACCCGTCCAATTTGTGTTTTAATGGTAGTGTATAGAATACTACACGTGAAGAACCTAGTTTCATGCTCTTAACACTTGATAATAATTTAATTAAACACTTAATTAAATGAACTGCCGCACTGCAAACAAATGTCTGCCTTATTTACGCCAGCTGCGAATAATAAACAGCAAAAACTGCCAACAGATAAAATCGAGAATGAAAAGAACTCGAAACTGGAATATTCAAGGTGAGATATGTATGAAAAGAATTGTTCTGCCAACAGATAACCGTGTGGGGTAAAAACCAGAGGCGACAGCGAGCGAAAAATTTATGGAGCGAAATTTTTTTAGGGGTATAAAATAGGCACTGGGGCGGTATCACCCACCAGCACCTGGTCAGCAAGTAATTGGGGGAGGTGATATCACCCCCACAGCCGACAATGGCCGAAATTACCCCCCACCGTTCTCCATCTATCAAGCTGGAACGAGAAACGTGAACGAGAAAGTTATGAAACTCACGTTGGGTATGCGGAAAGGTGGAAACTGATCGGTGAAAGGTGGTCGGTCTTCTACAGGTCCAAATGGGTTCAGCAGCACGATGTAGATGACGGCCAGCACTGCGCACACGCCCAGGACGAACCCAAACAAGATCAGGCCCAACGCCATCGCCGCACTTCTACTAGAATTCGTCGTCTAAGGAGACATCCGCTTCATATACTTGTAGGAAACATACCTGTAAAGCATGAAAGTTAAGCGTCAAACATACTTCAAAATCTTCTGGATATAATCTGAGAGGTCAATCATTACGTCAAAAATTTCCACTACTCGCATGCGGAACTCGAAAGTAATGACAAATTTGTCGGAATACTTCGCGAGGTTCCGAATGCGAATAGTGGAGAATTTGAAAGTAATGACAAACTTCTCGGATTACATCCAAAGTTTTTGAAGTATGTTCGACATCTTAATTACAAGCGCGATAGGACGTAATTATATTGTTTATTCCTATTCACACACAATAAACAGAATATGCGAGATATGGCGACCAGCAATGGATTATCGCAGTATGAGAACGGATAGGCAGGACAGATGCCCCCGGAGTTGGTGTACTGGGATCCAAATGATGTCGCTTGGATTGCTACTGGTAAAAACAGAATCTGGTTCGTAAATCGAAAGAATCTCAGAATGCAAGCGATTTTGACTATACAACCTCAGGAATAGTTAGGCACGTGCCAGAGTTGGTGTTTGAAGTTTGATGTTTAAATATGAATGTTTAAATGGATGTTTAAATTTTTAAACCGCGATGTTTAAATACGAACTATAAAGAAAAAGGAAACTTCGAAAGATTGTAGGAAAAGAGGCCTGGCAAATGGATATGTGGACATCATCCTCGCCCCTCCGAACCTCCCCCAGACTAAAGCATGAGCCTAGATAAAGGCGTGTGCGTAAACTGAAAAAATGAATATAAAACCGGGCCCTAACAAGTTTGTGTCGCAGGCTTTCATAAAGTAGTGTCCTCATACGTCGCAAAGTTCATTTCCCGAAATCAAATGTTGATATTTCACAGGCATTAAGCCGAATTTATACTTCATGGCGCTGTGCTATGCTGTTTTACCTGCATGTTTGCGTAGCGGACGGAGAGATATACCATATTAACAGTAATTATAACTGCCGGGATATAACAGCGTTGTGAAGTATAAATTCGGCTCAAGGGCAAGAAATAATCATATACTACGTTCTAATCATTAATTCTGCACAAGTCACAAAATGTATGACGATTCAGAACTAGGAAATTGCGGGAAAATAACTCTGCGAGGCCCTAATGTAAGACAACTTCACTATTTATGACCCAAATTCGGGCAAGAATATGAGTCACCTCAATGACAGTTAGCCAGTTTCCTGGAAATCATCAACACGAGTTGAAGCATTCCGTACAAATATTCTAGTTGTGCCAGCAAACAAGCTTTGACTCCAGACAAATATTTCTTTTTCAAGCAATCTAAATATCTCGCTCCTCCTTCTTATCAAAGCAGAGTCCCACTAGAGCTCAAAACTCTGCAATTAAGACTAAAAAGTCATATTTCAATTTTTAATCTGCAAAAGGATCGTTAGACAGAGAAGAAAGAAAATAATTCGTGACAAATCGGTGAATGAAAATTGACAAAGTGCGATTACCGTAGGCTACCGTGCGGGTCTCGAAGGTTCAGTCCATTTCAACTCCACTGAATTATAAAGGAGAGATTTTGATTTTGAGCCAAACTGGGGGAGCGAAAACAGGATGCATGATGCTGCTAACTTGTGTAAACAGAATCCAGGTCGTAAATCGAAAGAAGCTCATAGAAGTCAAGCTATTTGACTGTGCAACTTCAGAAATAGGTAGTATTGGTTAAGTTCAGATAGCCTACAGATTTGTCCAGACATCTCTTATTTTCTTGCTTTACCAAGCAGAATGGAATAAGTTCGGTAACGAAGTTGCTCAGAAAATTGTGCCGAACAACGTTGCTGCTGAACTTTTTTCCATTCTACTTGGTAAAGCATAAAAATGAGAGTGTCCTGACTTCTACCCTAGTAGGATATGTCTTGTGCATTCAACAGAATTTGCAAGTCTTAGATTTTGCAGTCAAGTCAAAGTGCTTGTCTTGAGCTGTTCTGGATTGAGCCGTTTCCTCATTACCGTTGTGTCTTCGATGTATTTTCTGATTTTTATCAGCGCTCATTTGGTACTCTTTAATTTGTACCATTTACAGCGTTTTTGTTTCAGCGCGCATTTGATTTGGACTTCTCCAATTATATTATCATCGTAGTAATTGCTGACAAGCAAACGACTGTCGAAGTAATCACCATGAGCAACATCTTCGGTGTCATCGTCGCCGGACGCTTGGTTGGTGAGAAATTTATTCTTTTTGGGAAACATGTATTCCTATATCGTAACGGCAACCTCGTCTCAAGTCGAATGCCCACAAAACGCACCGCCTTCCAACTTATGTGTTTACCCTACAAATCAGTCCTTGTTAAATCTTACCACAAACACAATTCAGTCCAACCAGCCCTGTTTCGTTCTTATATGGAATGATGTCACGGCTTTTCTTCCGTCTGTTGGTATTTACTTTCTGTTATATTTTCAGCTGCAAACCGATTTTGTGCAAGCGGGCGAGACGCAGTTCGTCACTACGATCCCTGAAGCCGACACGATTAACCATGTAGTCGTCTTCCTTACTGGTGTGCAGCCTTTTCCTGAAAATACTGCAGGCTCTGGTTCGTCCATCATACCTTTTCAAATAATTTCTCACAGCAATACTGCATGCGTTGGTTTTTGATAATGTTCTATATCAGTCGAACTTGCAAGAGACTTACGAAAAATAACAAATTTCTGCAAAATGATCGTCGTAGATTTGTTTCATGATCTATAAAGCATCTGAAGTAAATTCTGTTTACACTCGGCCACACCGATCACAGACCGATGGGTATCGTATGCTTAAGCACCAAGTTTTGGCGCGTGATACGATACCCATCGGTCTGTGATCGGTGTGGCCGAGTGTATAACCTCCTTTTGATCATGACCATTTTTTGAAGCAAACCGTTTTTGACTATTTCCGTTTTGAATGAAATAGACGCGAAATTCTAAATTTGCATCATCCATTGCATATAATTCGCCCAACTTTATTTGACTTCAGATTTCCTTTAAACTCTTTCAGTGGCTCCAAACTAACTTTGAAAATGTGCTCAGGTTGTGTCTATTTGTCGATTGCAGTGTACATCCGTTGGTCTCATGCCAACAGCGACTCAAATTGGCACTGTCTCGGGTTCATCTCCAACGCGAAGCCAAGCGCTATCTTTAAAGTCGCGCAGTTGAAGAACAGCGGTGAGTCTATACTAGTACGCTTCCAACGGTTGTACAGTAGAAACCGGATAAAAGAGGACGATCAAGGGGGGGGTTAATTAGCTGCTATCATTTTTATTATGTTTAAAATGAAAGTCGCGACACTTTCTGCTGATTGATTTGTTTGATTAGCCTGAAAGGTTTCAACCCCGTTACAGCCCTGTTAATGGATGTTCGATCAATTTACGAACAACCCCCTCTTTCCAATCGATCGCCTGATGTCATGAGCGTACGAAACATTGAATGTCGTTCCCTTCGTTTGGTTGGGGGAATTCCTATCCCCCTCCAACTCGAGCAAAACTTGAATCTTCCTTAAAAAATCGACCAAAAATAAGAAATCAGGCAATTTTTTCAATAGAATGCACTGTAGACCTCGGATATATGAGAAACCCTCATATAAGAGACTTTTTTCGATTTCCCCTGCGTTCTCTTATATCTGGGTTTCACTGTATTTTAAATAGGTTGGTCTCACTTTCAGATGCGATGAGCGAAGATATGTTCTCTCAGGGCTCGTTTTTAAAGAGCGAACATGGCAGTGCGCAGATTGGTATATCAGTCGAGTCGCTCTCTGAAATTCAAGCAAAGACGCCCGCGGCTGGCACGGAACCAAACCAGCAGGTATTTACTCAAGTGGGGTTTACCCTCCCCCAACTCGAGAAAAATGCCTGAACCCCCTCCAATCTGAGAAAACAAACCCTGAAAATCGACCGAAAAATTGAAAATTTGCATTTTTGAATTCCCGCGCTTTTTTGTCTGATTATGGTAATTTTTGTTCCGGATTATGCAAATTTTTTTCCTGAACCCTCCATCTTTGGACACCTGTTACGTGTACGAGTGTGACATACATTTAATAACTGAATGATGATGTTCTTTTCAGTCTTCACTGGTGGAATTCTGCGAGAAGATGCTGAAGAGCTTCGTCAATCACGCCGAGTCGTTCGCCGTCAAGCTGCCCAGGCCGGACAATCCGGGGTTAGCGGCCGACTACGTGCCCGCCGCCGTCGTCCAGAACTGGTTTACGTCCTTTCAGAGGCGGCTTGAGCAGAACCCGAACTTTTGGAAGGCGCTGAATTGATATTCTTCCTTATTCCCTTGCCGTATTTATGCTTATAGTACGACCCCCCGTCGATCAAAAGCAGTTATTGGGCAAAGAATTCTTGGCATTATTTATGCTTGTCTTGCATCAGTAGCAGTTTTGCACCATCGCCTTTCAATTTTTTCTCAAAGCAATTGAAATATTGAAAAATCAGTTCGTAATGCGTCGCGGTAGTCAAAAATTGTAAGGACAGTTGACCTGAATTTAAGAGCAGTGTGCTCTGCTCCAACTATACTATTGAACCCGGGATGTATGAGACACTTTTAAATTTCGCTTGCATACTGCTACATCCGGGTTCGACTTTAATCGAAAAATAATTCGACCGGTCGTATTACTGGAATAGATACAGTATATGAGGCTATCTGCTTCCATTAACAAACTCTGGCATCGATTGTACTTGATATCAAAAACTACTTTGAAAATGCGCCCAATTGTGAGAAAATCGATCATTTAAATCACTTCGTTATCTTTGTAACCAAACGATAGGAGTAGGGTGCCAGTTGACATATCTTAGTAATTTGCTCTATCATTGTGAAATGTCATGTGTTGCCAAGAATCAATATATTAATTCTGGGTTCGAATATAGAACGGTTGAGTATCACGGATTAACCTGATCGTTGTGGGACCAAAACTCGATTTTCTGGTTAGCCCATTTGAAAAATTTTGATCATAGATAGTTCCGTCAGTGGTACTGAACCGGTACCCACTTAGACAAGTTCAACCCCCCTGAGCGTAATCTGGACAAGTTACCGTAATCCTCTCGTTACCTAAAATTGCGCCAATTCAAGTAGTTATCTTATCGTGATCGTCATGAATGACAAGAGACGTCTGCTCACTTCTGGGCCCACTGCTGTTAGTTATGTTTTCAAAAATCCCTAGCACAATGCTGTGTATAACTTAAACATCCTTCCCCATATGGCTGATACCGATCCCAAAATTGCTGGCACGACGCTCTATAATATGTACTGTATCCAACTACAAATGCCTAGAACTATCCCCATCCTTCCCACACCTATCTCAGGCATGGAAACCACCTGGTAGCCCGCCGCTGATTGATAC
Organism: Plectus exinocaudatus; assembly: GCA_034698105.1. Taxonomy (NCBI): domain Eukaryota; kingdom Metazoa; phylum Nematoda; class Chromadorea; order Plectida; family Plectidae; genus Plectus; species Plectus exinocaudatus. Next base: position 2,934 of record JAQGAX010001622.1, on the reverse strand, counting down.
CCAATCGGCCTCCTTGTTGAGAGGTGTATTATGCTCGCTCCAAATACGCTCGCGTCCTAAGCCTTTTCTGACGTCACAAAACTGATCGACTTGCTGGCGAACAAATAATTGGATGTTGGGTATTCTCTCGCCCGGCGTTGTAATGCAACTGCAGGTCGCATGATGATACCAGTCGCTCTGTGCCTTCTGACTGACAGAGAAGTTGTGTGGCTCGGAGATCGGCTGGCGTAAATGTTTCGTATTCTCGCTGCTGTTGGATTGGAATAAAATTCTTGCTCGAATTGCTGTGATTTGTTGCAAATAAAGTCGCTCTTTCTCCGCCTGAAACTGGCGTACCTTGGCGGGTTTGAGGTAATTTGTGGTGTGTATGTTTGCTTGTGCAGAGAAGTTCGGTTAATTGCAGCCAGCATAATTGCATATCCCTGCAATTTGCAGGTCATAATTGACACCCATTAACTTATTGAATACTGAATTGACCCTGCATAATTGCGAAATCCAGATAATTGCGAAATCCAGATAATTGCAGCTTTGGGTTAGTTCCCCGAACAGTTGGAAATAGCCGGGTTCCACTGAAACGTTTTTTGAAAAGCGCCGTGACTGCCTTTGTTTGTTCCGTATTCATCTCAGCGTGTGACCAAAAAAGAATAGCAAACCTAATTTTGTTCATTATTACATGTCGCGACTAAAAATGGGTGGCTGTGAACTCCCCGGGGCGGACCATTATAGTGGCGAACGCTCATTTTGCACGCTGCACTCGCATGTTGGTGAATAGCTATTTGGATTGGTGGGGGCGATGCGGCCGCAGGACGTAGCTTTTCTCTCATGATTGAGTTAGAATTTAACGATTAATTGAATAGAATATGGTTGTGCACAGAGGTGGATACCTTCCAGGACCTGGGGAGGGGAGTTGTTCAGCCCTCCAACAACTCAAACCCCGATTCTTTCCACTGTAAACCCCTAGTTTTTTCACCACTACTAGGCGAGAATGTTTTTACAGTCTCCCTCCAGAATTTTTAATCGAGGTTGCAAGACCTTCTGGAGCCGTATTCATGAAACGCGGGTTACAGGGTTAGGGTTACAATGCAAAGCATAGGTCTTTGGGGTAATCGATAAAACTATACTTTGCATTGTAACCCCAACCCTAACCCTGTAACCCGCGTTGCATGAATACGGCTCCAGAATTACATTTCAACCCCAGAGAGTTTTATATACTGGTATAAAACCAGCAACAATAGCACTATTTGCAGAGGTTTGGCTTTCGCTGGTCTGAATAACATTCACAGCGTGTCTGCATTAAATAGAGCGACCTTCTACCGTCAAGACGCGCAGCAAAAAAAGTATGCATGCAACGCATGTGAAAGCGCACAAACTACAACGTTTTCTACCCCTGAGCATGTTGATGACGCGCCCGGCGATAGCGAATTACTGTTACTACGAATGCAATGCAATAGCGCTTTTGCGGTTTGCTATGCTAAAAGAATTCGTGCTCAGCAATCGAGATGGTTTCTGTCAAATACTTTGCTCAACAGAACAGAACTCTACGTTGGATTTTTGTTAGCATTCCCCTGCAATTCTTTGGGTATGTTCCTTCTTTTATCTGTGTGTGTAAGGGCAATGGAAACAACTCCGTGTGAAATTAAATTTAAAATTGACAACCCCGCTGCGTCCCCATCCCATCAGAGAATTCTGACTGTGGCTTGACAATAATAATCAATAGTGAACGTACATGCTGCAAAGCGCGGGCCATATTCGGCTGAGTGGCGCGGCGGCGGGTCGGCGAGTGCGACGACGAGGACGCCCCTCCCGATCCCGCTGACCCGGTCGTTTGTCCACTGCTCGGAACAGACAGCGTCGACTGGGGCATGGAATTGTTGCTGGCCATGAACGACGGCTGAAACAACGATGGTATAGAGAAAAGTGAGACAGAGAGAAACACCAGCGATGAGCGAACATCTATCGCCCTATGAGGCCAGCTGCTCATAAATTATATCGCGCAGTTTTTGACCTATCTCTGACCATCCCCTCTCGTCACGCCAGGGTCACGTCCCATCAATCTCCCCTCCGCCTTCACATCACAGTTTGTCACAGTTCGGCTATGAATACGTTTCATTCGTCCAGAAAACTCAGTAACGACTGTATTAAACTCGAAGAACGCAAGTATCGCCGCACTGCACCACGACTGACCTTTCATTAACTATGTAATGATGCTTATTTGACTAGCGCGCTCGCCATTCCGCCGCCCCACCCGTCACGCGTCACGTCACGCGCCTGTCAGATCTTCTCAGACCCCCAAAACGTGACGTAATTTATGAAAGGCCTCTATCCGCCAACCAACGACAATCCATATCCGTGGATGGATCGATCCAGACATAGCCACGAGGGGTATGGGGGTGGTTCAGCCCCACAATCACCAAAGCGAAATATGGATTTTGTATTGCAAGCATACCCCAGAGGGTCAAAAAAAATTTACACAGTATAGAACGGCACTTTTTCCGAAAATAGTGACGTCACAGAACCCCCAGAAAAACCCATGGGACTATGTCATCCATGGCTGGATTGACCCATTCAGCCACTGATGGCGGATGGGATGAGAATAATAAAATTTGTCGCAGATTGGATGGAAATTTCCATTACTGAAAGACAATCACGGATCTCCTTTTGCAAAATTATGTTTGATTTACTGCGCGCATGGCTTATGTAATACAATTTTTAAAACGGTGGATATTACTGAATTGGAATGTAACTCCTGTATCAATGGCATGGCTGGCTTTACACAGTTTGACCATCTCGTGATGAGATGTTTATAAACAGAGAAGAGCGGGCCCGACCCTCCTGATCTAGAAAAATGAACACAAAACGTGATTCCAACCACCACACTGGCGAGATCAAACACCAATATGGGAGCCCTCCACTCAACTTGCATACTCATGACTA
>JAQGAX010001621.1:0-10603 GCA_034698105.1 Plectus exinocaudatus | reverse complement strand
TTGCGTTTAGTTTAAAAACTGTCAATTAACTCTCGTTCTGTTACCTGATTGACATTGAAGATATGCAGCATCTTTCTTTTCTCAACAATCAACTGGTACTATCGTCAAACACAAGGATGTTCCTCTAGTCCCCTTTCACTTTCAGTCGATCGTTGTTCATGGGCTGGCGAAGGTGTTTCTTCACACCATAGAAAACAGACGGTACTAGACCAGAGTCACATCTTCATGCAATTAACCAAGCGAATGTGTCAGCTAACAAAAAATTTCGCAACAGTAATGACGCAAAAGTGGCAGACAGGCTGCCGGTCGGGTATGCTGCTGGGTGCCGGGGACACACGGGCCGCGCCAAGTCAACACGCTGCACTATACGATATTTATCACGTGAAGGATGTTCCCCTTATTCAGGGTCAAAACTGATTGTGCGCCAAAATTCAACACCATTGAATAGTTGAGCAGATGGCATAAATTGCTACATCAAGCTTTACTTTTTAGTTTTGAACGAGGGTTAGTGCTGGTGGCTCGCCCATAGTAACGACCGATGACTCGGGGACGAGGGACTGAAAGATGTTGAGCAGCAACGTCTTGCCAACGCAGCCGTGTTCGATGAACTTGGAATCGGTTTGGAGGAAGCGACTGGTGACGGCATCTTTCATAAACTGCGTCTGCACGATTGCCCCACGCTCCACGGTGCCCTTCTCGTCGACCTCATCGACGTCCTCGATCAGGACGCCCTTATGGTCGGAGATGACGGTCACACTCGCGATAGGCAGTTTCGAGTAGGCGATGCTCGTCAGCGTTGTCTCGGCGTGGTCGATCTCGCGCATTTGGCTTGAGGAACACCAACACTTGATCCGCTTGATGATCACCAACGCCACTACGCACATGACCAGCACCGCCACTGAGAATACCTTGTTCACCGCCACCGCCGCCCACACAATCGTCACCACCGAAATCGCGGACATCTTCTCATCATTCGACTGCTCGTCTGATGTCAAATAGTATAAAATGACTGACTTTTTCATGCAACGCACTTTATTGGTTTGTGCGGACTGCATGACAAGAAGCTTAGTTATGGTTAAAGAATACTTGATGATTGGTCGCACCGCGAAAATGCTTCCAAACTCGATACCGTAATGCCAGCTAAGTAACTGTGTGTTTGTATTCTTTTCACTGAGCCAAAAAGCCCTCAACTACTCTGTGCTGATTACGTTTCAGTCAATTTTATTGACCAAGTGCGTAGAGCGCAAAGTACAGTAAAGATATTTTCCCACGGAAACGAATAAATATTTTTACAGAAAAAATCCCATTTCCAGCGATTACAATATTGAAGTTAGAAGAGCGACGAGCCGGTGACTCTTCCGATCAAACTCTGCCTGGCCCAGAAGTAGTAGTAGTACAGGCGATCGTAGATGTAGCGAATGAGGGGCTGGCGTTGCTGTTCCATGTGCTGCTGCTGCTGTTGCTGCTGTTGCTGCGCTTCCGTGAGCATCGGCGGCTTCCAACCGGCGTTGAAGAAGTAGTCGCTGACGGACTGCGTAATGAAGCCCATGGCCGGTCCGTGAGATATCTGCACCTTTCTGCCTGTCTTCTTACTCATGTCGTAAGACCCTCGCCGTCTTCCGGCCGGCGTCGAGATATCGATAACGATATCATACGTGCCCCTAGACAGATGGATGAAGCCAGTGAAATGAATACAGTATTGAAGACAAACTCGGCGTTAGCTTTCAGCGCTACAGTGCCATTGATTCGTTGGCCTACTTCGACGAACACTGGCGGACTGAACATCGTCCGCACTTGCCAAACATTGGTCTGCGGCGCTGTCGGCGCCGTGGAAATAGTCACTGTCTGCCTAAACGGACGAATGCGCTTGTATTGTTCGATTTTGCGAGTGGTTGATAACAATTAGACGTACTCGGAGCCAATCAATTCCAAATCGAACCACAGCGCGAAACCGTTGACCAGTGACGTTCTGGTCGCCTTTACGTCGACTGGCACAGTCAGAACGTTCAAATCATCCTCGTTCATCTCGGCCAGAGAGAACGCCTGCGTGCTCATCGGCGCGACCATCACGTTCATCAAGAAAGTGTCCTTGAAATGACGACGGCGATTGCGACCGTAAGACAATATTACAGCGCGTTCATACAATGATTGGTCGAGACATGACTTCCTCGAGTGCCGGCTTGAGCATCGAAGTCAAGTCAAGACCGTGGAAGACAGTCTGCGCCCAGATGTCAGTCTGACTCGCCTGCCATTCGTTCACCAATAAGGTATCGGCGTATGGAGTGACGTGCAGTTTCACTTCACTCGGAAATATCCGACCTGGAACAGTATCATTGAACAGGCTAGCTGCTGACTGCAGGGTTACTGAACCATTCGGTTTGAGGAACTTTTTGGCAGCGACCAGCTTGCTCGGGTACTTGTTTTGAAAGTAAAGATAGCTGAACTGGTTGCTGATGATCAGATCGACTTTTTCCTTAACGTGATCGTCCAATGACCCGCCGAACACCTCGATCTTGTCAGCAAAGTTATTCGTATCAACCACGGCCTGCAATCGTTCGCTGTTCATAGATGACTTACGATGAAAAAATGAAACCTTGCACGTTTCCGTCAAGATTGTTTCATGGGCGTACACTTTCTTTGCACCCGCTTGCACTGCGATCACGGGCAGAGCGCAAACGGTCGCGTCGAGCACAAGAACAACCTAAACACGTAAGCACTCTGAATTGTTATTCAATCAGTTGAATCTACCTTATTGGCCACGTCCTCCGGATTGAGCAATAATGCTTGTCGAAAGAGCGTGAATCGCTGAGAATCGCCGAGATATCTCTGAACTTGAGTATAGTGCATGATTTCCTGAAGCCGTTCGTGGTTAGTCGATCGAAAGTAAAACTGCAGGCTTTTACCGTATCTGACATTCCAATCGTCTGCGTTGTGTGCTTGGATACCAACGGCTCCATTGCGACATCATTCGCAGGGCATTCGGTCAGTGTGAAGGTGACGTCATAGCCGTAACTGCAAACCAGATGTTAGATTCCGTATCGATAGTATCGCGAGTAGAGATACTCTTCGTTGACTTTGAAGTGAGCAGTTCCGACGCACATCGTGCCCGAGTTCAGACCCACTTTAATGCCATTACGGAAAATGAAGCGTACTTGGTTCCAGTGGGTCTCAAACTGGCCTGGCGCCGTGGACAACCAAGTGGGCGAACTAAAAAACGATCACATTGCTTGAGTAGTCAACAAAAGGCTTGAAGAATTATTATGGAGAGAACCTGCCGTCAATAAAACCGCCTTCGAACCACAAACCGAAACCATGCATCATAGAGTCCTTGAGCATTTCAAAGTTGAGCGGGAGATCGAAGTCAATCACTTCTTCAAGTTTCGCCCGTTTCAAATTGATGACGTGTTTCACTGGTCTGGCAAGTAAAATATCGGGTTTGTAGCTCTCCTGAACGAATTCCGGTTGCAAGTGGCAGATCTCAAAGAAATTTAGCGAGGGCTATCGTACGAGAATCATGTGCTGGAAATAGTCGGGCCTGGCGAATTTATAGATCGATGTCAAGTTGACGCCATGGAAATTGCCGAGGTCTTCCGCTTGCCATTTGTTCACGGTCTCTTGCATTCTTTGATGATATTGCGAATCGACAAATGGTGCAATGTACAGATGAACGACGCTCGGATACATCTTCCCTTAAAGCAAATAGAGATTTCCCCAAACGATCAACACATTCAATGTACCGTTGGGCTTAAGAAACCTGTCCCGTGCAATGATGACCGTTTCAATCATTCGCTCGTGAAGCGCCATGAAGCCGAACGGGTCGGTGATGATCGTGTCGACCGGCTCGAGCTCGTCCGCGACGATGTCCTCGATGGATCGGTTGATGACCTTGATAACGTCAGCATAGCCGTTTTCTCGTACCAGTGTCTGAATGAACACAATACTGAAGTAATATAATCTAATCTGCAGGATGCTATCGAACCTTGGTATGCTCGGCAATGGTGGACGGCTCGATAGCATAGACAATTTTTGCACCAGCTTGTGCAGCGAACAGAGACAGAATGCCTGTGCCTGCACCGACATCAAGAACCACCTGGAGAATACGTTGCCGATGCCACATCATGGCTTTCTACTTGAATGCTAACCTTGTTTTTAAAGTCATCGAGGTTTCCAAAAATTGCTTGCCGGTATGTTTCGACTCGATAATGATCCTTGAGCAGATGTCGGTGCTGGGAAAAGTCTCCGTAGTTCTGAAAAATATTGTCCTACATTCGGTATTGCGACACTAACAGCCCACCTGAATCAACTTTGATTCACTGACGTTGCGTCGCCTACACAGCTCATCTTCCTTTGAGCAGAACTCAGCCGAACTGCCGATGTCTAGTAGTCCCAAAAGCTGTAACATAGAATAGAGAATAATGAAAGAACTCGACTATATTTTCGCTTACGAATAAAACAAAAACAATCTTCGAGTGCATCCTCTCGGCTGTACGAGCGCAACTTTCGTTTACAAAACAAATGAGTGCGGTGTGATTGTAATGCTGTGCCTAGATGAAGAAGGTTGCTGTCAAGGTTACAGCGCGTCTGCGCATGACCCCGCCGCCATTTGCCTTCTCTGTCGTGATTAACCGTTTGCGACTGAAGGTGGGCGAACGGAACGGGTAGGTGAGAAGGGGAAAACCCGATGGGGGCCGATGAGCAAATATTGCTCGAGTTTGGAAGGCGATTGTGTCGGTGAGTGTTGCGCGCTGTTGGTCGAAATCGGTCGGCATTTCACCCGCAGCAGCGGAATAGCCGCGGATGGCTGGTGGAAAGTCGAACGCGCAAACAGATTAGCCGCGTCGGCGGCCGACCGGACGAGAAACACTTGACTTTGCCACGTCCAGTTTGTAGTCGGCCACTCCGGCCGGCGTCCGGCTCGGTTTCAGCTCGCCGACCGAAGATGCCTCCTACAAGTACGAGCCGGCAAACGTAACCGCCGACTCGGTCGACACTTCCGCAAGCATCAGACCGTCGCCTTCCCGACCGGCGGCACTCTCGTAACCAGTTCCACCCGCTTGTGATGTTTCGCCGTCTGCTATTCACACTTTTGTTGCTGCTCTTTTCCGTCGGATATGTCTCGCCGAGCTTCCTCGAATTTGTATGGCGCAAACACTCTGCCGCTAACAACAACAACAAACTCTTCTCTGCCGACAATGTCAAGGATCGGCAAGAAAAGATAACAACTGGAGGAGACAATGGAGACGAGAAGCAGAGGAAACCAGTAGTAGCACCGTGTGAGTGTAGCAAAGAAGAACAGCCGGTGTGCGGAACCGATGGCACGACGGAGTATACTTATCTCAATCCCTGCATTCTGTATTGTAACAAGCAGCTCATCCCAGGTAAGTCAATAACTTCACAATGTCAGTTTGCATTACTTGCCTGTCCTTCATGCAGAATTGCGAGTGGGATACCGCGGACGTTGCTGCGAGATGAGTCACTGTCCGGCGTTCGGACGGCCCGTCTGTGACCATCACGGGGAATTACATCAGAACGACTGCTTCTTCGAGTACGCGCAGTGCGTCGAGCTCAGAAAGAACGGTCGCCATCTAGGTGGGTACAACAACAATAGCAGCGGCAGCCTATATTTGTTTTCTTTTCAGCGATGGATATGTCCAGTCCAAAATGTCAGTGCAATCACACCTGCTCGGACATCTGGGAGCCAGTATGCGACAACGACGGAATGACGCACACTAATCTGTGCTCCTTTTTAAACGCTAAATGCTTTGCGCAAATCAAGTGAGTGACGCTCGTTTACCAGCCAGCTAGTAGCTTCTCGAATTGAATGATTCGATCGTTTGCAAACTGAGCAAAGCCGGTTTTTCAGGTTCGGCATTAACCTGACTGTGGATTACCTTGGCGCCTGTTGCGACAGCTTGTGCCAGTCGAGGTTGCAGCCCTACTTCGCCGTCTGCGGCTCCGACGGTTATACGCATCGCGATATGTGCTCTTTCTATGTCCATCAGTGCCGTGAAGAGCGCAAGACCGGCCGACGCCCCATGATTGTTCGATTCGGACTTTGTCAACCGCCGACGGCCGCGTAGTGCCTGCTCTGTCTCTGCCATTCTCTCCCATTTTGATTTGATGTGGTCGGCTCGTTCTGGTCGAGAAGGAAATATAGACTGCTTCCGGTGTTCCGGTGCGTTCGCTCTCCCGGAGTCGGCGTATAGGAGTCGCTAGCTGGTGCTTCCGCTGACGTAGAAAGTTGCTGCTAGCAGCCCGCGGCAGCACGGATCAATTGCACAGAGCGTCGTATTTATGATACTCTTTGGCACGACCGGCCCTCACTCTTTCGTCGTAAGTCGTAATAGCCTCTCGGTGGGATACTCGCTTTCTCCCATTCTGAGCTCTGCCGCCCGGGTCTGCTGCGAGCGCTTTCACCTTGCCGCGTCGGCGCTCAGACCGCATCGTTTATTATGTGTCAGCAAGGACTCTCGGTAGCTGCTTGGCGGGCCGTGGCGCAGTGTTTGTAGTGGGCTTTTGCAAGCGCCGCTGCGCGGCCGTCCAAGGACCGACTAGCTCTGGCGCGAACGGCCGCCGACAGACCGACTCTTCTCCGGGCGACGACTCGCGCGCAATCGTTCGCGCCCCCAGCAGCAGCAACGCCTTCTTCTTCGTGTGGCCGCTCGTCGATGGCCGTCTTAATCGCGTTTGTCTGTAGGCCCGTTGATCACGATCAGGCAGAAAGCCAACTCTGGCCGGCTGCCCGTTCAATACGCACCCCGTCTGCCCTTCGGCCATCTCTCGTTTGATCAATAGCAACAAGAGCGCCCTGGCGGGTGCCCTCTGACGTCGTCCGCTGGTGTCCGCTCGCTCCAGCACGCCAAACACCGCCGCAGCCATGGGCTGCTGCATGTCGCGCTGCTTCGACCGACGACCCACCGACCCGCACGTCCATCACTATTGGCGCGTCACTGGTGCCATCATCAAGCGCGAGGACGAGCGACTAGAAACGCGCGGCGCCGGCATCGCCTACATTAACAATGGTCGACTGTGCTTCGACGGCGACTGTTCAGGCTCGTTTGAGATGCAACTCGACTCCGTCGAGAACGTCAAGCCGGCGTCAGTGTTCCACGACGCCGACAGCACCTTCGTCAAGCCCGGCTGCGGCTCCGACGGCATCGTCGATATTCTCGGCACTTCGAGCAGCGGTCGACGGCTGCACGTCGGTTTTAAGGCCATAGACTGCGCGGATATGAGCGACATGCTGCAGCAGATTGTCGGCAAGCACCGACAGAAGCCCAAGATCTTCCAATTCAACTCGGTGGACGTTGACGGCACTGAGATCGAATTGCCATGAAATTACGGATATCCGCCTACCGCAGCAGTAGTGCCGTCTCGACCGCCTTTCATCATCGAACACTATTCGGGTAGTTGACGGGCAACAGTTTGATTACCGTATCCGAAATCGCCATCGCCGCAGTCCATTGCAGTCCATCACTTGCTCGCTCGCTAATGATTTCTTGACGCTGTTCGTGTCTCATATCTTTTCTCATATCGTTGCTTCCATTTGCACTGCGTCTCGCGTGCATTCAATCGTCGCTCATAATGTCAATTTTACGTTTGTGTTGGAGCCATGCCAATATTTTGTACACTACTTATATTATTTGCACCGCGTTCGGTTGCAGGTAAAGTGCAAGTAAAGTGCAATTGTAATATGTAATATGATGTGTATGAGGAGAACTTTATGCGTCGGTGGAGGAGAGAAGGTATCCGTTTAGTGAGTGCAAAAATGATTTGCTAAACGACGCGGCGACCGCGTCGACCGTTATTTGATAGGCGATGTGCGCTTCTAATTAGCCATGCGTCAGTCTCACGGCTCTCTAAGTCTGGGTCGCCGTCTGTCAAGTGACCATCGGCGCGGTCGGCGCGCCGCTGAGTCAATCATTCCGGCACTCACTGTATGTCTGTCACTGGTCTGAAAGCCACGTGTGGCAACTTAGGAGCGTCATTTGAGCTGTACGGCCGGGCTCAACGGTCGAGCCGAGAACCGGTCGTTTAGGACGAAGGCTCGACGAGCCGTCGTCCAAGCTGCCAAGCGACGCCTACCCGACATCGGTGCAGGCGCGCTGACAGCCGGACGGACGAGAGTCGTCGTTGTAGCAAATACTACGTCGGTCGCACATTCCTCATCGTAGTGCGACCGAGCAGTCGTTGGGTCGACTGCTCCAATGGCGACGAAATTGCTTCGTCGAAAGCAGAAGAAGCCGGCCGAAGAGATAGCCGAGGGCGCGCCCGGAGTGTTGGCCGTCTGGACGCTGCGGTCGGCGGTGTGGCGGACGACGGCCAACTGCGGCATGCTGATTCCGAGAGTGACGGCCCAATGCCGCGCCTACGTCAAGTACGCCGACTTGCGCGTCAAAGGCACATGCTGCCGTCTTCGTTTCCCACTGGTTACCATCCGCTACATCGAGGTTGTCGACTGCGATCGATGGTGTTCGTTCGGTGCGCGAACGGCGCTGGACGTGCGGGGTCGCGAGTTCCGCCTGCTGCTCAAGGGCGCCGCCTACATCGACGACATGTGTGAACGCCTGCGCTTTCTGGTCGTGCGCCAACGCGTGCCCCACTCGCTGCGAGATCTCCCGTGTGACTGGCTCGACCAAACTGACCACGAACATCGTCGGCTGCTCTGATATATTCGCTTCCAAGCACTCTGGTCAGTGAGAATCGAACATGACGTCACCGCGCAGAGCGCCCACCCGTACTGCGCCTTCTATGGGCGGCAACGCCATTTAGCTCTTAAAACACTAACATTTGTGAACGCGGTGCTTCCGGTAAGCTCTGTTGAATGAATCATCAGCTTGGCTGATTGTAATGCGCGTTCGCTGCGGGCAACCAGGCCCACTCTGTGCCCTTTTGTACTTATAAAATGCCAGCGTTTATTTGCGTTGCAATAAAAATAATAAATATAACGATCTGAGCACCATTCATCATCATCATTCTCAACGTAGCAAAGAACATCTAAATTTCACCATCGTAATCGCACAAGCAACAGTAGCACAGACTACGATCAAGACGTACTATAGTAGTTACAACGTAATCTCGGCGTTCGACAAATTAAACAGACATCAAAAAGTGAAACCGTAGACTGTACCGCACAGGCATCAAACAAAACGAGCACGCAAGACGAGACGAAAGAAATAGTAATTGCACAGTAGAGTGACCTCGAAGCGCAGCAAAAACCGTGCATAATATACGATTTGCTATCTCGGAGCATAGAACTAGGAATGAGTGTCCACTACACATCGAAGAATACGCTTCGATTAATAGCATCGGATTGGGGTAGCATCATTAAAGTACGAACTGGCAGAATACTCGAAGAACGAATCAGTTGGACTCCTCGTTAGCGTTATGGTCGCGATCGAAATCGAACCGTTTCCGCTTTGACGGTCCGGGGCCGCCTTCGTCTTCGTCGGTGAGCGCGTCGCCGTCCGTCGACACGGAGCTATCCGTAACGGGGTTCCACTCTTTGTACAACATGGCGTACGGCCACACCAGGTGACTCTTCGACGGCATGTACTTTTTAACACCAGTACAGTAATCCTGGTAGACCAGTCTGCCAGCTTCCGCGACTTGTGAATCGGGCTGAAGCAACGGAAAATTTGACGTGAAAAAGCGATTCTTGCATTTTAAGTTGACACCTATGGGAGAATGAAATACACGAGCAGGGTTCTTTCAAAGGTGTAGCTGCGGAAAGCGAAAATTGGTCCCCACGAGCGGACAATATACTCATCAACCGATGGCCTAATTACATCTGCGTCGTGATACGAATCGGGCGACTGATCAGGCGCGGTCGAGGTCGTCCCCCATGCAAATCATAGGGATGTGTAATGCTTGCTCGCAAACATTTATTGGCTCTGGTCAACGCCGTTCACAAACAATTATCGGCCGCGATCAACGCCGCTCACATATGACGCTACGAGCGCAATGTCGCTGCAAATTTGACAGGACGCCCTACGAGCTCCTTGATTACCACCTGTCGCGTCGTTCAAACTCAAGCCCCCTATTTAAAGATATATGATATGGTCACTCAAACGTACCGGGTTATAGACGGAGCAATTTCTGAACACGAGGTTCATTAATTCAATGAATTTGTCGACGGATCGCAATCGATTTGGCAGCTTCGGACGCAAACGTCTGGCGATGATAGAGAAGTCCATCGGCTTTTTAATCACACGTTTGTAGTCGGAGATGATCCGCTTATCGACTGGATGATTGAATGGCGACGCCTTCGCGCCTTTAGTGAAGCAGTACAGCAACACTTTCTCGCACAACTGCAACGTACAATTAGGTATCTCTATTTTGTTCAAACAAGAATGATTACCAGACGTTCCATTGACGACAATTCGTTGTCCACGCTATCCGCTTCAACGACTGGTTGGCACAGGGTGCACGTCCAGGTATCGCTGAATTGATGGAAATGGTGTACGATACCAAGTGCTAGTAAAGAAATAAACCGAACTTACGGCAATTCTTCCATTCTTTGTTTGATGCGAGGAATGTGACAACTATTATGGAAGACGTGCGGGCACTTGGCGCAACATCCCAACGACTCCTAAACAAAGAA
>JAQGAX010001620.1:0-10604 GCA_034698105.1 Plectus exinocaudatus | reverse complement strand
TCATAATAATGTTCTGTTTGATCCGATTCAATTCACATTATTGATTCTCAGTATCAACATAGAGTGGATATTCGAATATAATTATTGTATCACATCCGTTTGAGGCTCATCTGATGTGACCGACGAAGTGTGTCTTCATAAACACTGTCCGAAGTGGCTCTCTTGCGTTTCGGCCGAGTAGTGATGACGAAGCGAATGCTGCCCTTCTGGCGCGGAGAGCTGCCCGACACCGTCGAGTCGACGAATGCGTCGTCTTCGATGGTGACCATATTCTCCGATGTGATCGTGGCCTTGGACAGCTTCGGCAAGACGATGCACTGCATACACGGACAGATGCAGTTGAATATGCGGACGAATAATAGTCGCGCGCTGCTCATTGTCCTGCACGGCCAGTGGTGTGCCACGGTGATCATGCGTGGTGCATCTTCGAGCTCTGTTGACAAGTCATTTCGCTGCTACTTCCTCCTCTATCTTTGCTACCGCCGGGTAATTGTGTTCTGGTTTGCGTTCCATTATATCCGGTAACGTCTACAAACGCAAGCGCTGAAACAAAGAGAACTTTACATGCCACCCCCGATATAATTGCCTTAAATATACACATGAGGAGCGACTAATATTATCTTACATGGGATGCCCATTACTTGCGTTCGGACCATTTCTCGACCACATGTTCCGATTTTAATTTAATCGATATTTTGACGAAAGGCGAGGTCATTGTTTCCTTATTAGGCAATTGCCCGCACGCACGCGCTCATCCGTCGGCCGCAGACTGCTGCCGATGACTGGCCGCCGATTCGACTGGTCGTCGTTCCCAGTCTCGCTGAGGCGTAGTCGTTGTTGTTAGCTAGTTACAATCAAGTTACAAGCTCGAGTCGTTTTCGTCGTCGCCGGATACGACTTGGTCGACAGCACAACGACATCCGATGTCGCGTTGGGTGGGTGGGTGACTGGATGGGGCTATGGTGGTACAATTGAAGTCGCGCAATCATCGGTTCCTCGGTGGACGGGACCGCCGGGAAGAAATCTGATTTGGCGTCGGCGGCCATCGGGCAGACGCGGTGTCAAAAGTTGCGTCGCTGAGGGCAGTCGTCTGTCTGCGGGCGAAGAAGAAAGATTCGGCTGTGGCGGTGATGCATTCTTTGCATCGGATCAATACGGCCGTTCGTTGCCTCGTCGTCTTCGGTCGTTTTGCGCGCCCTTGGTCTTTTGCTGGTTGTCGCTTAGCTCCGTTGGGCGCTTTGTGTCCTGGCCGTACGCGTGTTCCTAAGTCCCATCCACCCCGTCGCGACACTTATTCATTGAGTCTCCGCTAAGCAGATTATTGACCGAGTTGCAAAAGTCCCCAGTCGCTCGTGCGGAGCGAGTCCCAAATACTCAGGTCACACTAGCCTATTTCAGATCATAGCGATGATTCGCCGTCGAGTGCATGCGGCGATTCTCTGCGGCGCCTCTCTCCTGCTGCTGACGCCGTCCGTGTCTGCCCTCAGTTGTTTGGTGATCAGACCGGGCCGTGGGCTCGTCAGCGAAAAGTGTCCGAACAATGCGGTTGCGTGCCGCATGCGAATCGAAAACAACGCCGTCGTCTGGTACGAGTATTCCAAGCTCTACGACCGGAACCACCTCGCCTGCATCCTCAAAGGCGAGTATAGTCGGCTGAGCGCCGGCGATGCGGGTTGGCACCAGGACTGGTGCGCGCGCAAGGACCGCGGAACCATGCGCTGCTGGTGCGCCGGCAACGACTGCAACGAGGCGCCGCGCATCCGCCGCGTCTACAGGGCGTTCCTCGAATCGGAGCAGGGCAACAAGCTGTTTAACGAGGTGCCCACGGCGAGCTATCGTCCGACAACCACACCGGTACCAGTTATTGCGACTGTTCAGCCGGCCACCTCACCTCGCCCATTCTTCTATACAAAAATCTTCGCGCCACCACCGACGACAATTAACAATTTTCTGCACACCAACAATTATCGACAGCCGAAGAAAAATGAAGCGTATTGGGAGACGACTACGATGCGAGCCAAGTCGTCGATCTCTGGAGTCCGCCAGATATCAGACGGTCCGCCCGATCCTAACAGTGAGGAGGTTCTATCAAAAGCATTCAGTATAACGATCGTTACAGATGAGATCAACTATGGCACTGCAAGCACGCCATATTCGTTGAAGATCGCATTGATTAGTATCACTGCCTTCACTCTTTTCATTGTTCAGATCGGTTACAGCATTTAACTTCTTTAATCTTTTCTTTCTATCTGCGTTATGGTGTTATTGAATTTGTTTGAAATTTGATAATCATCCGGAAAAATGTTTTGTTTCTTTGCGGTAGACCAGACCAGCCCGGAAAAGTGACGCGGCAATTGAAACAAAAGTTGAAGAAGGGCGCGCTGTTTACCAATGTTGCCATGAAGAATAGCCATCGAAAAAGCAATCATGCCAACCTCTGCGGCTAGCTTGTTGACTGTGGTAGTAGTCCGCTATGCATATGTACTCTCGTTGTTTAGCCGTTCTCCTCTTTTCCCTCAACTACACTGTTGATTTCTTCATTTGTCTGGGTAACTTTCGCATTTCTATCAGCTCCGAAAGCGATTCGACTGCTTTCTATTTTTCCCTCATAATCGATATGATCTTCTCTGGGATCGCAATCGTTAATCTTCTTAGGGCCATCCCCTTCCATTGGCACTGCGGCACCTTCGGCGTCCTCAAAACGGTTAGTGTTTTCAAATGTTCATGATCCTGCATAACGAACTACTTTATTCAGCTTGTCGCAGCATCTTCTGTCACGCAAATTGTGAAATTCTGCTCGTGGCAAAAACTAGAGACAATGTCAATAGCAATTTGGATCGGAGTGGCGACTAAATTCTGCGCTTTCTGGGCAGCAAGAGTGGCAAGTTGCCGCCAATCTATATCAGCAATGCCGCCGCCTCCTGACATTCTCATTCGGCAGGCCGTTACATGGAGCAACGAACCGCAAATCCCGTAAGGACGCCTTCCGATTGAGTACCCGGCCAATTATATGCACCTTGAGAGAAGAATCGTCTGTAGTTATTCGCAATTTACCTCTCGCTGCAATCCGTTCTGTAACTATAAGACATTTGAGCAACAGCAATGCCAATTTGTAACCTGCTATTTTTGGATCATATAGGTGGATTTTATTTGAGGAGAGCGTGTGTTCTTGAGGCGTGCGCAGCTTAATTTGAATATGGATGAAAGCATTTCAGAAAATAAGAGTAACGCTATCCCATCTTAATTCTTCCTCCAAAAGCCAAG
Source organism: Plectus exinocaudatus (assembly GCA_034698105.1). Taxonomy (NCBI): domain Eukaryota; kingdom Metazoa; phylum Nematoda; class Chromadorea; order Plectida; family Plectidae; genus Plectus; species Plectus exinocaudatus. Next base: position 7,340 of record JAQGAX010001620.1, on the reverse strand, counting down.
CTTTTCAAACTGCGAAGCAGAGAACATTTAAGATGAGCAATGCTTTGGTTACCTTCCGGATGTCAATGGCCTAAGCACAGTGTCATCATAAGACAAATTTGCCTTTGTATTTCGATTCGGCAATTAGTAATTACTGTTCAATAAATTGACGATTAAAATCGCTCGACACCAACATACACGAGTACGAGAAACAAATGAACGAACGATTCCAGTACGAATTGAACATTTCAAGCGTTTGATTGTTCCTTGATTAGAGTCAGCACCACTTCTCGTAGCTTATACTTCTGCACCTTCTTTGTGTGCGTACGAGGGAAATCTTTTGCAAAGGTAATGTAGTCCGGCGGAACAAGCTGCAACGATTGGCGGATTGTCGCACGAATACACAGAATGAAAACAGATACCTTCTCTTGCTGACACATTTCAATAAGATCTGCTTTTACTTGAGCTTGATTAATTTTCTGGTCTTCGTTGGACTTCAAGACAACAATCGCACACGTTTTCGTTTTGCCAGAAGCAGCAGGAACACCAACAACCTGAACACGCAGCAAAGCTTCCACACTGTTAATTGAGAAAGTTCGAACCTGGACGCCAATGAGATCGGGGTGAGTGGCAAGTTTGCGCTCAATGGTCCATGGCAAGATAGGGTCAACCTTTGTCCCGTCGGAAGTTGGAAATATGACATCTTGTTTTTGACCCAGTACTTGTACGTTTCCAGCTTCGTCCATCAGACCAATATCCCTGAAATTTTTCAGTTCAGCTACAATAGGTGCAAAGAAAGATGGGTTGCAACATACCCAGTAAGGATCCAGCCATGGACGAAAAAACTTCGAGACAGTTCGTTTTCTTTGTAATACCCAAGAAATTCGCTGTTCGCAATGGGGCGAACGCATATTTCGCCTATTTGTCCTCGAGGCGCCAGCGCTCCGTCTAATCCCAGCAGTTTGACCTTAATAACGATAAATCATCAAATAAATAGTAATTGTTATAATTGTTTGCATACAAACCTCGAAGTGATCAGCGACTTGGCCTTGTGTTCTAAGCAGAGACTCGGGCGGTGCATCGGCCGGGGACATTATTGGCATGCAGCCAGCTTCGGTCAGAAACACTCCCACCTAAGACGATGGCATTAGTAATGCGAAATCTATAGCTCAGTGCCTTACTGTCACTTGCTTGATGCCAGTCAGACGACGCATGCTGGCAATTAGATCCTGAGGAATATGTTCGCCTACGAAGCAGACGGTCGTCAGCGAGTTCAAATTAAAGTTCTTCACCGCCGGAAGCCGCAGCATGAGATGGAACGCTATCGGATTAGTGATGAGACATGTGCATCTGAAAGCAGCAAAACGGTGACCGATAGGGAAAAATATCAAGTTAATCCAACTTGTATTCCTGCACACTCTTGAAGATGGCCGGAGGCAGCGGCAGTGCCGATGGGTAGACGACGCGAGTGCCGAAAACGGCCGTTGTCATCGCCGCCAAGCACATGACTGGACCGCGAAATATTGGCATGGGACAACAGAGTACTTGGTTCTGCAGCAGCTCGCATTACGCAAGTCCCAATTTGTATCATTTGTTACCGGCAAATCTAGATTCAGTCGTTTTCCCGTCACCAAGCAGCCGTTGAGCAATTGGAAGTGGTTCAGGAGCACCGGCTTCGGCTCGCCAGTTGTTCCCTAGAAAATTGCCATGGCATGAATTTGTAAAATCAATCGCACCATTGAGAATTGTATAGTCGCCACCGCATTTGGATCTCCCGGAGGATCGCCAATCTTTTTCAGCTCTTCCAGAGTGCCTTTGCCGAAAATCTCCGACAGCGTAAACGTACCACTGAAATGCGCTATTTGAGCATACGATGAGCAAGTCTGCGACTAAACGCGAATTTGTGCTCTTCTTCTGCCATGATGACATGCGTAAGCTTGACCAAGGTCCTTGAAGAGAGATGCCCCTTGGCCGAGTTTCGCAGCTCGGGGCAGAGGTCGACCAGCGTGCGGTACGATTCCCCCGGGTGTGCAGTTGGGAAGCAGATTACTGCACGGAAGTCGCCCTTCAAAGAAAGTTACATTTGCAAATGCGAATGCGTAGCGCCGCACCATGGCCAAGCTTTTGAGCACAGCACTCTTTGATAGAGTAGGATTGAGACAACTGAACACAAATCCCGCTCGGCAGCACGCGAAGATGGACACGACCAAGTTGGCATAGTTGCCGCCCCATAGCACCACATGATCTCCGACTTGCAATCCAGACACTCGCAGTCCCGTCGCCAATTTCTCCACCTGTAGTTCAAGTTCAGTATCAGCAATATTTCAAATGACTAACTTCAGAAAGAAGCTTGGCAAAAGTCATGTGAACGCCTTCTTGAGGAAAATGGAGGGCCAGTTTTGGTCCATTAGCGGCGCAGATGGCGGCGAATGCCTGGGCGATGGTCTTTTCGATGAGCGGAAGATCGGTTGCGCCCCTGGCGTGACTCATTGTCGATACCAGCAACGAGGGAGTGGGTTTGGTACCAGCGACCAACGATACGCCTGCCTGGCGGGCTGATCGAGTTCCGAAGCTGCCCGACTTTGCTCCGTCCGTCCCGAGGGTCCATTCACGTGCGGCGTTGTTTTCGCCGGCAACGCTCGGGCAGCCGGCGCCGGCTCCCGACTGGCTCCTTGCTTCTTATCCGACCAATCGTTTATTGCTCGTGCGGCGCGCCACGTCGCTCACTACATCTCGTTTGCCAGTTCATCACCACTTCGTTCAGTCTGCTCGAATGTGTCGGCAGAAGCCGCATTGATCTGCTCTGTCATTAGCCATTAGTTTGCGTCAATAACTGACAAAAGCAATCAGTGCACGTGGTAATAATCGAGCGATGGACACGGGGTTTCACCCGTCTGGCAAACTAAATTAATCTATTCACACTCGTTCACTGTGCGCTGAGTGAACAGAAGGCATTTAAAAATGTGAAGTCAATCAAGTAGTGGTCAATTAAACACTCCATTGGTTGCGTTGTCGAGCAAAGAGCGAATCGAAACCTAGACGATGATCGCAGGTTCATGTTTAGCGCGCTGCTGGTACTCGGCCGTAGTCGGAGACTGAATGGTTTCGACGGGCGGCGCGCTCTCTCTCTCTCTCTCTGCCGCGGCCGCCTCCGCCGTAATGCCCGCCAGCGCCGCCGTTGTCGGTGAACGATCGACGCGAAGGTCAAAGGAGCAACAGATCTGCTGCACCATCGCCCCGTCGTAGAGGTCCGTAACGTGCGCGCTGCACTGAGGAGCAGCACTTCGGCCAGTCATTGCCCAATTATGTCGGACGGAGGGTCGGTGGCCGGCTACTCTGCTCATTCCCTCGCCAAGAATGACTTCCAGTTGCTCATTGCCGAACTGCGTCAGTAACTCTTTATTGGAATTATTCACAGCACTGCCAACCAAATAACTTTTCAGGAGAGCAGAACTTTGACTCCATCCGGTTTGCTACTTACCGCGCTGCCTGCAAGCTTAGATTCGTCCAGAAGAAAGTCAACTGTGCGTAACTTGCTCGCTGTTGTTCCTTTTTTAAGCTGATATTTCAGTGCATTTGGTGGACATCTGGAACATAATCGAGTCGTTTCGTGAAAACGGGCTCAATGCGGTCGAGTCGACGACGGAGGTGAAAATCTCGAGGATAGAGCTGCTGCTCAGCACCGTTTACCACAACCTTAACAAACGGTTGCCTGTCGCCCAACAGATTGACACCGACAAATCGATCGGGCTTTTGCTCAGTTTCTTATTGGGCGCCTACGACCGGTACATAGTCATTGATTGTTCCTAGCAAGATGTACTAATTGTTCTCGCTGCAGTGATGACACTGGCCGTCTGCGAGTATTCTCCATCAAGATTGCCTTGGCGACCATGTGCGCCGGAAAGTTGCTAGACAAGCTCAGGTGTACGTCTTCAGCCCTTTTCGCAGGAATGTAGTCAGTGAATGCATCCATTTCTTGCAGACGTGTTTTCGCAGATATCGGACTGCGGAGGCTTGATGGAGCACACCAAGTTCGGTGACTACCTGCGAGAAGTGCTCGCGCTGGCGACCGCTGTATTCGAAGGCCCGACATTCGGCTATTCGGACACCGCCGTGAACCAGTGCTTTTCGCCGGTAATCTCATCTGACACGAATAAACAGCTGTTACGATGGGAATGGAATTTCAGCATACGAAAGCCAACGTCAACCAGTTTCTCGACACGTTGATGAACGATCCGTGCCCGCCTTGTCTCATGTGGCTCCCACTGCTACATCGGATGGCGTCAGTTGAACACGTCTACCATCCGGTAGTGTGTGACGCGTGTGGCGCCGATTCGTTCACCGGCTTCCGCTACAAGTGCCAGCGCTGCACTAACTATCAGCTCTGCCAAGACTGTTTCTGGAGAGGACGCACATCGGGCACACATTCCAATCAGCACGAAATGAAGGAATATTCTTCCTACGTAATAGCTTGAGCGCATCCATTCCACCAATACGCGCATCGATTGCAGAAATCGCCGACGAAACAGCTCGGCCATTCGATACAGAAGTCGTTGCGCTGCATGCCCACGCACACCACTGCCTCCCATCCTATCTTCCCCGACCATCCCGATCGACCGCTCGACCTGGCCAACGTCGTGTGCGTACCAGTCTATTCTCTTTTTGTTGATCGCTGACAATAATAGTTGGGTTGCAGTCCGATGACACCTTCGTTGACGCACAATGCATTCGGACAGCCGGTCGATCCGTCACTCGCATATTACGATGACTGGTCCCTTGACGGAGGCGCTACTTATCTTCCAGCTCAGTACGCGTTCGCTGATGCAGCAGCACTGGACGACGAGCACAAGCTGATCGCTCGCTACTCAGCTAAATTGTCCGGGCGAACAAACGTAAGCCAGACATATAGTGACTCAATAGTGATTCTAAAAATCTGTACAGTATCCGCCGAACCAACGGTCCGACTTCGCCGGTTTTCCTGAGGAGAGTCTCGCCCAGCGCGCCATGATCGCCCGATTAGACCAGCAGAATAGGTAAGAAAAAGAGCGAAATACCCGATGAGCATTGATCATTGATCTTTGTTCCAGAGAGATTATGCGAGAAATTTCTGCAATTCAAGCGATGCAAACGGCAGTGAACGACGGCTACGTACCGTCGTACTTGTCGGACAGTGGTCTCAACACAGAGCTCGATACACTACGGGAACGCAAGGGCGAGCTCGAATCGCGCATGCAACACATGCAAGATACTCGACGTGAACTCATGGGTCAACTGGAGCATCTGATGCGAGTGCTCAAGGTGGGTTATTTGGGCTAGATGGCCATCGAGACCTCCGTAACTGCTTGCAGACGACGCAGGCGACGTCCAGAGAGGGATCGCCGCGGTCTCTGACGGGCATCGGCGGCGAGGTGCGGTCGGCATTCCGCGACTCGACCCCGGTGGCTAGTCTGGGCAACGCGCCGCTGATGACGTCGTCGCTGACTCGCGCCGGGTCGTTGCCGGCCGGCGCTGTACCCAAGACCGGCACCTTGCAAGGCGACTTGCTCTACGCCGCCGACGATATTACCAAGAACATGAGCACACTGGTCAAGGAACTCGATCAAGGTCAGTCGTACGCGCTACATGTGTTCAATGCAAATGGTCGCTTTCTCTTCAGCCGAAGCCGAAGAAGAGGACTACATGGCTGAGAACGGCTTTAGGCAAAACGGAGCCGGTTGACGATCAAAAGCTCCATTAAATCGCATCCGATCTTTGACTTCCACAGTGCTGTGCCATTGCTAGCTAGGAACAATCTGTCGCTGCTAAGCGTCACTACGTCAGTACCGCAACTACTATCGTCATTCAGGTTTTCATCGGAATCTATGTGCAATGTCGCGCTGCTTTATCGCAGCTGCGACAGATAATTAACTGGACTGATTTTAAGGTGCGCCATTTGGAACCAGTGCTCATCACTTGTTAACTAGCCTAATGTATACGATGTACGCACTGCTCTTTTGCTATGTCACCAAAGAACTCGCGTTTCGTGTTCAACAATCAGATTTTTCATTCATTTGTGCATCAAACTCGCCTAGTCGTTGTATTGCCCAGTCACTCCAGGGCGCTCCAATCCATAATCATGCAAGCGTGCTACTCCTATGTACGTATTGTCACGCTGTAGTAGAGTTGATATTAGCCTCCATAGAAGTAAATCAATTAATCTTTATCAAAGTATTGCTTCATTGATGATCCTAGGAGAAATGATGAGCGTTGCATAGTCACGTATCAGAAAATGGTCAACAACAACAGTAACAAAGTTCGCCAACATTCAACGAACAATTCACCTGGTGAACAAATACTGACGATACATACATGATCAACTGAATTGGCGGACGCGTCGCACACGACCGCGACTGCTCACGCTGATAGTCATTTCGGCCTGCTGAGCTTCTTCGCCCGAGCTGCTCTCATTGTAGTTGACGGTTTTACGGACGCTTCGAGTTGACGCCCGCCGACCAACGGCATCAGTCTGCCGTCGACTTCTGGAACCCGTGCTGGACTTCGTTCGCCGCTGTTTGCTGGGCGGTGGTGTCACTTCGTCCTCACTCGGCGCCGATTCGTCATCGCTCACTGCCCGTCGTTTCTTCCCCTTGACAGCGCTGAAAAGCAACTCAGAGATCATATTAAGCGATGAACAAGCGAGCAAACGCAACATACCGTCTTCGTTGTTCGACGCGCGGTCGGCGACCTACTTCATGCTCTTCTTCATCGTCATCCGGCTCTCCTTCATCGACGAATTCTTCTTCGTCGGAGCTTTCTTCGTATTCGGAGGTACCGCCGCTGGCGTCACTATTGCGGTGTCGTCCATTGCCGTTGGTCGCTATCGGACTGATATTCAGATTGTCGCCATCGTCAGCCTCGGGCGTTGCTGGATTAGATGGAAGGTTGCTGGCGACCTGCTGGTCATCTTCTTCGGGACTGTCGCCGTCTTCTTCGCTGCTGCTCTGTATTTTGCGTGCATTCGCTTTGGGTTTTGCGCGCGCCTTCGGACGGTGGTGTTCGTCGTCGCTCGACTCGGCGTAAGTGCCGTTGACGGTGGCGCGAGTGGCGGCAGCGCGGCGTAGACGTCCAAATCCGGATGCGCTTGTCGAAGGCTGTGGCGAACGCGAATCAGCCCGCCGATCGGGCGGCGAATATCGGTGCGCTGACACAGCGATATTGCTCCTCGAAGAACGGCGCGTTGGCTCGTCGTACGTGAGAGTCGGCCGAAATTGCGGCCGGGGACGGGCGGAGACGGATGGCGCAGCAGCGGCAGAGGCGCGAATTGCAGACGGGCGGCTACTAAAAGGGGATACAAGTCAGCTGCAGCAATAAGCAAGCAACGA
>JAQGAX010001619.1:0-10604 GCA_034698105.1 Plectus exinocaudatus | reverse complement strand
TAAATGCAGAGAAAGTACCTCCCCCAGTCCGGCTTTACTTTGAGACAAATGTCATTTGTTTCGGGCAACCATAGGCCTTCTGGGGCCCAGGCTAGAATTAATGGAACCCTGAATGCTAAAGTTTTGCCGGGAGCATAGAGAATGGCGCAAAATTCAGCTTGTGGTGCAAAAAACACCAAAGTTTCGTCTGCGGTGCTATTTTTGAGGTCCTCCTTTGAAAAAATATCTCATAAACCCCTCGCCTAAAGCTGGTCCTGTCCCCCAACCGGATCAAAGTGAGCGAGCTTTGCATGCCTCCCAGAAAATCGCAACGATTTGCCTGAAATTTTCATATGCACATCTCTTTCAGTTGACGTGACTGTGTACCATCGCGGATTTCATGGAGATCTGAACGAGACGTTCTTGGTCGGCGACAAAGTGACAGAGGAAGGAAGGAAACTAGTCAAAGTCACTCACGAATGTCTCTACGAAGCCATCAAAATTGGTAAGGAGTAGAGCCGATTCAGTATTCTGTTGGAGTTGCTTTTAAAATGGTGTGATTTCAGTCCGTCCGGGCGTCAAATTCCGCGATATCGGCGCCGTTATCCAGAAGCACGCCAACGCCAATGGCTTTTCCGTCGTCCGCTCCTACTGTGGCCACGGCATCCATCGGTAAGAAATATCTTATGATCTTAGTTCGACTGCCGTGGTCTATGCAAAGAAACATTTGCTACCATTCGGAATGAATGACAAATTTCTTCCTGGTATGGGGCACATTTATGTGATCCGCCCTGCAAAATAAATATTTCTCTCGTTGCAGGCTCTTTCATACTGCTCCCAACGTGCCTCATTATGCGAGTAAGTCGGCTTTCAATTTCTGTCTGTCTGACTGACTGTATGATCTGCAGTGACCTGGCCCGAAGTCTGCATCTGGAAGTGTTTGGAATGGCTTAATATTGGTATGTAAATGAAATTGTTTTGAATCTTCTGTCTTGAATAATGGTCAAAATTATCAGTATCATCATTTTCTTTGCATCATTTGTTGAGCACCGCCATTCCCTAACCCCGACTTTGCGTAGCGACGCAAAGATTAGGCACAATACAATTTTTTGAAATCATTTGTCAGGCAGTTTATTTGTCTCGAGCAGATTGGTCATTCTGTTATATCGATCTTGCTGTGTTTTACAGTCTGTTAATGTTTAAGCATGCAATGTGCAATTCAATTGCAGAGAACAAGACTATTGGAGTAATGAAAGCGGGTAACGCGTTCACAATCGAGCCGATGATCAACGCTGGATCGCACGCCGATACTCAATGGCCCGACCAGTGGACCGCTGTTACGGTAGGTGATATACTGCCCATCAGATATGGGTGCGGTCGGGTGCCACTTTTGGGGGTTTCAGGGAGTACGAATTGAGCAACCCACCCTTATCACCGATTGACAATTGCTGAATAGCGACTGTCTGTTGAATTTTGAGCAGTTTTTGGATGTGCCATGTTAACGCCTTTGTATGCTGTTTGATGCACGGTATCACTGAACATACCCTAACATTAAAGTCACTACGCGCATCAACAGAATCGATCGTGACGTGTGCCAAACAATCAATAAATAATTATGGGCGCGCAAACGCGCCAACGTGCTACTACCTGATATATCCTAATAATCAGCGATTCTTGCCACATACTTACCGTAGGTTATGCCATTATTATTGTTGAACCATATTTCAGTGCGACGGAAAGTGGTCGGCGCAGTTCGAGCAGACGCTTTTGGTAACGGAGACAGGCTGCGAGATTCTCACTGCCCGACGCGACCACGACGGTCGACCCTGGTTCGAAGACCAGTTGGAGCAGTTCTATAGCAAGTGATCAATGATGGCAATTATCTCCGGCTGACATCCACGCACAGGTGTACTTGAACGGGTTGCCCCCACCCCCTTCCTCACCGAAGTGGGGGTATGTTTGTAGCCCCCTCTCAATAAATGGACGCATTTTGCAGTCCCCTTTCTCGAAATTCGGCTCTCACCGCCCCCCTTACCACGGACCCTCAGTACACCTATGTATTCATGTATGTCATTCTTTCGCGTCGGATTGCTTGCTCAAAGAGATCCATTCGCAAACAAAGTTGAGTTTTGCCGTGGTTGCATACGCTGATGCTAGTTATTTAATGCTGAGAGAATTTTTTGGCTTGGAAAACCGACTGTGAGGGATTTATGAATGGATCTTTAACATCACCCCGACATGCTTACTTTTGATGGACGACGATTTTGTGCTGCGTGTGTAAAAAACAGATCTCACATATAGTACGGTTCATGTGTCAAGCTCGCCGATCGAATATGGCGATCCAGTCGTAATAAGGATGTGACACGCCCTGAGGATGATGGATGCGATTTGAAATTTAGGATGGTTCGCTTATATATTTCGTGTTCTTAAAGAATCTTAATTGGGGAAGAAATTTTATCATGATCCATTTTGCGCACAAATAAAAGTTTGTTAAAATGATACACTTGCTTTGCTCTTCGCTTGCTTATATCCCTCCTCATTCAATTGCGTCACTATTGGACCATTTGCATTGTTACCTCAATTGATCGGTAGCAACGCACGCGCGCGTCCCATTCGCTCAGAATGAACCGTATTATGTGTGCTTTGTTTTTCCAATATTGCAATCGAAGAGTGCGACCAGATTAGATTACATTTTGCGTGAAAAATCCTTTTTGATTGATTTGATTGATAAAATTTTTAAGCGTTCGCGTTTGTTGCCGAAAAAACATTTAAAGTCGTTTATCGACGCATTCCAATCGTGAAATTGGGACACTCTGAATGAATTGGAAGTAACGCGTCGCGGCTTATCCAATTGAACATATTCAAGCAAATAATAAAAATATCGCATAGCTGAAGATGGAGGCAACACAATCATCATGCATTTTTCAACTTTTGAACGACTTCGTAGATTTCTTTATTCTTCGTCTCTGGCATTTCTCGATACAGATAGATGAGGCAGATAACGGAAGGTACGATGAACAGTGGAATGAAAGCGTAGGCATCCATATAGCCGAACAATGGCAAAGTCATCTGGATAGTGATAAATCCGACCACCGTATTGCAGGTATACGCGATTGACTGCACTAATGATCGCTGATACTGCGGCACTAATTCGGCTGTCAAATACCACGGAATCGGTCCCAAGCTGAAGCTAAAAACGACGGCACAGTTCATTGCATCGCCCATCGCATGTTATTGGTTTTCTGTAATCTCTGCGGCAAATAATATTTTTAATGTAATATATTCAGATAACAACATATATATATCTTATTGTTATTCCGCACAATACTTCAATTTAGCTTCAGCTTTTTAAATTACACCTCATCAAAGATAAACGAAGCGCCTAGTGTTATGGCTTGATCGGATTACATCTGGAGAGGGTACTTCATAAAACTTTCGCGACAGTTCATGAAATATCCCCTAAACTTTCTACTGTATCTGTTTCCTTTGGCAGTTTAAACTAGTTCTGTAGCCCGCTTTTGCATGCGCATTCCGAAGCCCGCTTTTTCGAACACTGAGCGATCGCCTTTTTACTTTCTTTGCTTCTTTGCGCCTCCTCTTCCTCCAATAGTATCTTATAGCGTCTCCCTGTGGTTATTATTAGGCCGTTAAGAATTGCTCCGACGCTCCGAACTTCGCAGCAAAGCTACCTGAACGTCGCATTGAAGGCGAAAATCATAGCGACGCAGCCGTATTTGGCCCACGATTGAGACGACGGTCCGAGCTCAGCCAAAACTGTATAAATTGTCGTTGACAGCACATTGAGGCCGCCGAACCAAAGCACAAGGGCTCGTCTGCCGAATCTGTCGACGTAGTTTAGCGACAGCGCAGTCGCCAAGCAGTTGACGACGATCATTGCAATTGAGTAGTATTCGGCCCAATCGTCTGAGAAGCCGACTCGACGGAAGAAAATACTCGAATAGAGTGTAATCGGGAAAACGCCAGTGAACACTTGAAGGGCAAACACAACTGAGCCTATAATTGTCGCCTTTCGCAAGCTGCCAACTTGCCAAATTTCTTTCAACGTCGCTTTACCGCACTCTTTTTCTTTCTCATAGCTATCGAGTGACTGTTCAGTATCGCATTTATCACCCTAAAGAAAAAACATTAGATTAAATGAGACCGCTTCTATTTGCCCTAATGCGGGCCACAATGAATGATAAACTCTAGGGGATGGTACTGGCACATTAATCCCAAAACTTTCTCCTCTCGGTTTGGCGACCTTTTAAAAAAATCACCAAAAGGTGGGCGTAAGAAAAATTTAGACGGGACAGAATGGACTTAAAGCTTTGAGGAGGGGTTTCGTATCGCACCCCACGCCAAACGAAACCCCTGACTACTTCTGGCACCGATTACATCCATTATCTATGCTCGTACCAGGGCCGTCCCATAGGTGAAGCTGACGAAGCTGAAGTTTCGGGCGCCGAAGGCGCCCTTTTTTGTAGATAAGGGTCCCCCCTTACCAGTATAGCCATGGAAGAGCGCCAGAAGGGCGCCGAGGCAACAGTCAACGTAACGGTCCCCCCTTATCATAGGGGCGCCGAAGGCGCCCCATTTTTTTGAGGTAAGGGTCCCCTCTCACTAATTTTTTTTCTCCAGCGTCGGGCGCCAAAAATTCATGGAACGGCCCTGCTCGCTACTCATCTCTGGTCTGAGCGATGATCAAACCACCGTTCTCGTTGGTGAGTGCAATTTTAGTATTACCTGGTAAAAGCGTAATGAAGCGATTGTTTCTTCTGTGTTCAGCTTCTTGAGGCAAATGAATTTTGGCGAATCCGGACAGAACAATATAATTAGAACAGCCAGTGCGCTCGGAATCGCGGCGAGACCCGTGAGAATCATAAGAGAATCGCCGAACAGCGAATGTGTGCCCAGAATTAAGCCGAGCAAGGTTGCACAGCAGACACTGAGCTCCTAAAAGCACTCTGGGGTCATTCATAAATTACGTCACACTTTGGGAAGGGGTACAACAAGGTGAAGATAAAGCTCGAGAATTCGTAAGGTTGTAGCATATAGTTAGTTATCGATTGATTTTTAACGCGACGCAAGGGGAGGTAAAAACGCCAAAAATTGAGTAACGTGATTTATGAACGGCCTCTCTCCAGCTGATTTCAGTACTTTCTGGGGTCTATTTCATGAAATTGTTTCTATCATAATTACTGTACTTCTGCATTTTCCTTCGGTACACGCCACAGAGTACACTCGAAAATTTGAGCAACAGAAATTTCAAGTCTTTTTTAATGAAACCAGCTCACCTGAAATCCACTAACTAATCCTCGAATTTTTGTTGGCGATGATTCCTGCAGAAAGAGTGTGAGACAATTCGAAGCGATGCCATCGCCGAGTCCTAGTAGCAGTCGCCCGAGGCCCATCAACTCGGGCAAATGAACAGAGATACCAATAACTATTATGACAGTGGCAAAAAAGTCGATGATGTTGCCCCATATGATTCCAACTAAAAAACACTGTACACTGACAAACCATATTAGCTTTCAATCAAGGACAGAACGCTGCAAACGAAAATAAAGAAGAATATCTTTCGATTTCTATTATGGTCAACTGTGGTCTCCCTTTCTACCATATCTAATTCACATAAATAATTTAGCTTTTACTTTACTTCCTTGACTTAAAGAAACAATGTTACTTTACGTTATCCAGCTTATTTCGGCAACTCTGTTTATTAGTCCTAGGGTGTAACGGACTCTCTGATCCGATAACGTAACTTGAGTACGTCCCTTAATCGGGTAACTTCCAACCTTTTCGTCCATACTTATCGGCAGTGTATGGCGAGGCTATCGTCCCAAGCAGATATCCGACGCTCCACATGCTCAGCATAGCCGACCAGATCCAGTTAAACTGATTCTCACTGAGGTCAACGCCACGCTCTGTGTAGGACTCGTTGATTAAGTTCTTGAAACCGGCGAACGCCGTGTTTGGATAGCCAGTGACGTAGCCAAGTTGAAACATGGTCGTGAACGATATGAGTAGCATGAGAAGCACTGATCGACCGTGGTGTTTCAACGCTTCTGCCCACATTTTTCCTAACGTCAGCGAGACTTCTGGTCGAATTAATGCATTAGGGGATTCGAGCACTGTTGCAAAAAGTATTTTTACTGAAATGGTTAAATACTAAGTAAACATTCAAATAAAAGTCCTTTGTTTTACTCTATTACGGAATTTTGGCTTTTACTTTACTGCTACTAACTCGCTCAGAAAATTCTTTGCTATTATACTTTCTGTACTTATACTAAAATAGTTTACTTACCTAAAAATGCGAGCAAAAGTACTTTTAGATTAGGAACTCTTGGCTTTTACTTTACTTTTACAAACTCGATTAAAAAACCTTTAACTTTTACATCACTGCTCAGAAGAAAAAGGGGAATAGTCCAGCAGCAATATCAACTGTGACGTGAATGGTGTCGCCAGCGGAAAGGAACTGTTACTGGTTGGTTGATAGATAAGCCGTGGGGTTATTCTATTGATATTAATGGCAAAGTGCATGTGCATCGCTACTGTTTTACTGGTACTACCACAGCGCAAACATTGACAGCAAAAAGCAAGACAAAAAAGTACGAGTTTTTCGAATGAAAATTGCTGCATGTAGCTGCAGTATGAGAATAATGAGAATGTTGAGAGGCAGGGATGGGAAGAAAGAGAAGAAGTAATCACGTATGTCAAGTACTTTCTCTTTCTTCTCCGCTACCATTTGCGATGCTTATTGTCAGACCAGAGCGTGGTAAGGTACGAATTTCAACTGGTTTTGTACCTCTCTTTACAGCGTTCCGTCCCCTCAGGAAATTGAAATCGCAGATGAGTATCGAAGATACACTATACTATGTATACCTCCCTCAAAAAAATGTTAGGTGCCCACCTATGCTTACCGTACGTGCGATATTGCGTCCGATCATTCACATGTGCAAATCTAATTTATTGTGTTTTGGTATTGCCGTAGTCAGGTACGTACTATTAATAGATCAGCGTGAAATATGCATCCGACACTTTCTCAAATCTCTCCACAAAGAATCAATGATCATGATTGGAGACTGCCTGATGACCGCAGATTTGTTTACTCGACTATGACAGCAGCTCTCCGATAATAGTGCATTTGTGTATTTAAACGGTAATGAAATGACCGAAAATCTTTTTGGCTTGCTCCATAGATTTATTCAGCATTATATGCAGACCGTTTGTCCCATGTATGTTGCGACTACAGTAATTACTCGTTGTTAAGCATAGCGATAAACGTCACAGACTTTTATAATTTTACTCCGTAGGGAAATTTTTTCGCGCTCAGAGCGCCTCGGACAAAAAGGCGATATTCATAGCGCCATAAAAGGTGACATCTGAATGACATACGAGCGGGGCCATTTCTCCTTTTTTATTCCTGTTCTCTTTTTACTTCGCATTCTTTCATTCTTCGTCTATTATCATCTCATTTTTACCAAAGGAGGTTAGCCTTTGGTAGCAATACTTTACTATACTGCTATTTTTCTGCACTTGCTGTTCCCATGTATCCTGCTTGACAAGAATAAAGAGTCAATCAATCAATCCATCAGGTCGGTCTTGGAGTGACGTCACTCAACCGCCGGCCAGCGGTCTATCAGCTCTACCCTCTTGTTAATCACTCGCTCGCGCGGTCAGTCAACCAGTTTTTTTACTTCCTTCTGTCGTGTCGTTCGTGTCGTTTTTGGACAAGCAACTTGCTGGACATTCCTTTTCTCTTCATTTTGCGACGATATCGAAATCGTCGTTACTATGGACAGTTTGACGCTGGATACGTTTGGTCGAGTTCTACTACTGATGCGTCGCACGCACCGATCACGGACGCCAGATTACTTCAGCTGGATCAAGTATCAAGTACGGTCACGTATCACTTGTAAATAGGGTAGGATTATAGTAGACACCAGTGCTGTTAGTGGTGATGGAGGGGCCCGTGAAGATCCCCTGGGCGCTGAGGGATCCTCGGCCTAACTTTGACCGCCTTGGCCTAGGGGCGCCTATCCCCACGATCTGGTCCTGCTTGCAAAACCTACCCTCGGCCTGTCTCTTATACCAGCTTTGCTTGGGGCCCATTGACGTGACCCGACGGTGCCAACGAAGGCATGGACCTGATCACTCCCATTTGTCTGGGAGGTGCCTTTCACCGATATTGTAAACTACATTCTAAACAGTATTTGAGTTATTTGCAGCTGTTGTGCAAGAGTGTTCGATGTTTGGTCCGTTCCTCCATCGCCAAAATGCGGCTCATTCATTTCACCAAGAACAAGTCGACAGGCAGAACTGAGGTCAATCAAAGTCCCGTGCAGAAAGCGAATGTCGACGACTGCGTCGCTTACTTCATCTTGCACATGAGCGCCATTACCAACGTTCGATTCGATACCAACGAACGATTCAGCTGTCCGTCACTATTGAAAGCAGGTAACAGTGGAAAAATTACCGCGATTACTCTGCTGGGTGGTTGTGATAGAGAGAGTGCTTTTTCGACGTATGAGACTTGCATAGAATACATTGTTCATCTGGCGCCATACATCGGTGCAGTAAAGGTGCTCGCGCGAAAATTGATAAATGCGTCGGTTTGAGCGCAATTAGTCAGGTACACCAGTCTGCGCGAAAAATGTATGCTGTATTCTACATAATTCTGGCTAGAGGTCCACATGGCGAAATTTTATTGGAGAATATAGCCCGATGGCGATCGCACCCCCTCCGGACGCCGGGGCGTACCCATTTCTATTTATGACACTACCAATTCTTGCAGACCACGTTGCTCTCACTCACCTCTCCTACTCACCTCACGTCAAAGGGGTGCACATGCTCAATTCGTTGATCGCGAAGCACTCACTGACGTTGAAGCATCTTCGAAATTTGAACAGCGACGGCATCTTCTCCATTACCGGCCAGCTGCGCGCCAAACGTTTGGAGCTGTTTATAGCGCCGCGTTTCGATCGTGAAGGTGGTCTGAAGCGGCAGGCGGACGAGAAAATAGGAATGGCGCTTGTCGAGTTGGCTACCAGTGGAGCGAAAGTACAGTTTTTGACTGAAACATTGGCGTAAGGTACCCCCAGATCCCCTTAGGGGGTTCCAGAGGTGGGTACGATTTTTTCTGGGAATACGTACCAATACAACGATCCAAACCCCTTTCTATCCAATACAAACAGTTTTACCGCCACGTAGTGCGAAAATATTTTTCTCTCGCTAGACTTCAAGGGTCAAAGTTGCAAAACCCTGTGGGTGTACAGCTGCAAGTCAGTCTAGGGGTGAGAAGTACCCCTCTCCAAAATGATTTTGAATGGTAACGGTTCGGGTCGCCGCCGAACAGGCTCTGCTCTACCGCGAAAGTCTGTTCCTTTGAGAAAAAAGTGAGGGCACATAAACTGTAAAATGTTTTGCTGTACGTTTAGGCCAAGCAGCTGGCCATCAGGATGGACAATCTGGTCAGCGACAACACAATTCACAACGTGCTCATCTCTCTTGAAGTGGAACGGCTGCGTTGGCAGTGGCAGGAATACGGCGAGTTCGAGCGAATGCGCAAGTCGAGCATAGGATGGCTTCGTCGGTCGGTCGATGCCCACTCGTCCTTCCCCAAGATCGTCGATCTCTTCCTGACAATTTCCGGCAGCGGCAACACTGTTCAGGAAATTGTCAACATCCCCGGCCATATCAAACAGGTTTACTTGCTTTGTTGTTTGCAAAATGAGAGATAATATCTTGACTCAAGTATGGAGTAAGTGACAGCACCTATAAAGGTCAAGATAGGAGAATAGGCATTTGAAGCACAAAATAATTAGGCGCTCGTTTTTAACGCCGCAGGCAAATACTATAAAGTGGAAAATATTCGGTGGAATTACTATTCGGTAGAAATCAATACTTTCTTTAATTTACATTACGTTGTCGCTGCTAGGTAACACACAACATACTCAGTACTGACCCACCCCCCACCAATGATTTTCTGGTGGCACCGTAAATTCACAGCATCAGTCTGGCTGCACACCCCTTCGGGTCCCAAGAGTCGAATCTGTGACACCCCTGGTTGCTTCCAAAGTGATTAGACCATCATACTAAGAGTTGTTGTTACAAGGCTATTAAGGCCACAGAAATAATTTTGAAGCATCTCAACCAGGACACTTCAGGTTTTTCCGAATCTGATGAAGCTGGAAATTGTCCGAAGCTGGCAGTTCAATTACCAGGATGTGATTATTCTGATCTGTCAGTTCTTCGCCGAATTGCCGCACTTGCGAATGATGCTCAAATTGTCAGCACGTTACGATTCCAACACTTACGTGCGTCCCGTCAAGAAAATCACCATCGACGAGCTGCTCGCGTTTGTGGTAAGTTTCTTGTCGAGTTTCTTGTTGCATACAGCTATCATTATTGACGTTGGCGTCGATCACATCTATTGTATTTGTTGCAGACGGCGATTCCTGGTCTTCGTTCGGCGGCGCTTGACAGGAACCGCTTTGGTCAACGGATCATTCGTGTCGTGTCGATGAGTGGAAAATGCGAAGCCGAAATATTCATGGAATCCTGATTCAAGTTGATAGGGAATGCGAATTGTTGATCGGCTCTACAGCATTTAGTTAAAAAGTTAA
>JAQGAX010001618.1:0-10604 GCA_034698105.1 Plectus exinocaudatus | reverse complement strand
AGTGTAATATTTTACACGTAAATATTACACTTACGATATCGCAACTGCTAAGTAACGATTGTGTTACCGGCCCAATGACGTATTGTCCAGACTAGACGACCGCATACATCATATATCCAACAGAACTGTACTATAACTACTATGACTATTCACGGTGATGTTAAATGTTGCAGCGATCAACGCGATGAAAATCGAAAATAATATTCAGTACGCATAATCTTATGTATCGCAATACTTCCCGCTTACGAAGAATACCGCATTTCTTCCGATGAATCATTTAGTCATTATTGTCACTCTTTGTGACTGATCCTAAATATGAATAGATGTAAGACTTTTCACGAAGTTTAAAAACACCATATATCAAAACAATTGCTCATGCTAAATGGCGTATTCGTCTTTCTTAACTGGTTGAATATACTGAATTTAAATCGAACTGTCTTGTTTCGGAAATGACATGGTATTAGAAAAAATGCGGTGCTCTATACAGACTGATGAATACACATAACTGCTGGCATTAACATGCATCAATAAAAACAAAATGAGATCATTATGAAAATCCTATGAAATACAAAGAAAATGCTAATAGCACGCAGTTAAATGCTACGTTCGGGTTCACTATTACTGGCCGCGATATACCAAAACTTTATGAAAATCAAGTTCGTTTGTACGTGAAAATTGTAACAGAGGTAGCATAGTTCAAGCTAAGTTAATAAATGAATTTTGAATTTTATTGAAAACAGCAGTGGACGAAATTCGTTATGAACGTTACTTGTTTAAGAAAACAATAATATAATTCTAGCTGGTAGGTGAGAACCTAATTCTTCTTAAGTTCGGGCATAATCAAGAGTAACAACTATTTTGGACAAGAATAAGTATCCTATCAGACATCGGTTGGAGGCGGGAACGTCTGGGGGATAGTCTCTTTTTTACTTTTTTGAAAAAGAGCCATTCTATCCGATGTAAATCTAATTTTCCCCTTCTTTATGGTCCAGAATAAATATTTTTTCTGTTATGATCTCCGTCATTCGGCTGGTCTCCTCGGGGATATACCTTCATTCCCCTCCCGCCCACGTCTGATCTGATGTACAGAAAGTTGCGCGCGTTAGAAATTCATACGAGTTCACATTTATGGTCGACTGTAACCGGTTGGACGGTAAGATACTTTTTGCAGCAGACAACAAAATTTAAGATGGAATTGGATGACTTGAAAAACACCGGAAACGGCTGCGAGCTAGGATTGTTCAAAAACTACGCAACACATTTTGCATATAGTCTATGCTTTGGTCACAGCGAAATTCACGCATAAACTTCAATATATACGTGGTTTTGTGGATTTTTTAGTACGCTATTTCAATCAGTTAATCAAATACAATTTTATATGAAAGATGCTGCGTAATTTTTGAATACCCCATTGCGAAGGCAGACGATGAAACTAAAGCGATTGAGTCGTGAAAATATATGAGCGAAAATCGGTATAAATTGACGGCAGCCGGGAGTTGTTTTAGTGGTCGTTCTGATGGGGGAGCTGGATAACATGATGGTGTTGTTGCGACTGCTGTTTGACAATGTCCTGTTGCTGTTGCCTGGCAACTACCATATCCACGTGCTTCAGCTTTTTAATGGTGTTTTTCAGCGCTTGTCGTTTGTTGCAGAACCAAACACGCACTACTTCCCGCTCGTAGTTTAAACTTTCGGCCAGAGCCGTCATTTCTGCGCCTAAAAATGTGCCTTTTCAAGAATGCGCAGACAATTACTTATCGCAGTTTTCATCGTAAATCAAGGAATAACGCGAAAAAATTTCAGACTATGCTGAAAAATATGCATTAGTGAATGTTTTTAATTGTTGGTTAATGGCAAAGAATATTTTGGGGATTGTGCCAACTTTGAAAGGGTTCATGTATACCGAAGGGTCATTCTCATTATCATCTGCATAAAATCTTTTAATAAAGATGGTCGCGAAGTTGCACTTGAGTATATATTGATTTTCTTCGCTGATAGAGTTGCAACGTATAAACAGAAGAAAAGCACAGTACCTGTTGGGTGCGTGTTTCGTTCGAAAAATCGGTTGAGAACCTCCAGCGCCTGCGGAGTAAAAGAAGTTCGCCGTTTTCGTTTTTTGCCGATTTCGAGGCCCAAAATAGATTGGCTGTCGAATACGGGCATGTTCATCGACGGCATGCTGGCGACGCTGGGCAACGACGTTGTAATTGGTTGACCGACAGCTACGGCCGTCGCTGCTGCCACCGCCGCTGCGGACACAGCTGCACCTAACATAGACGGCAACATGCATGGCGGTAGTGCGCACTGCCCGTTAAGTCCCGGTGCGATGTGTCCTGTAAAAAGAACGCAACCATTTACTTTGAAAATACGATATACAAGACGGGAGTGCAGTAGAAACTGTTCATAACGGTATTGCGTACAGTGGAAAATCGCACATAGCGTTCAACCACTTCATAAAC
Organism: Plectus exinocaudatus; assembly: GCA_034698105.1. Lineage (NCBI taxonomy): Eukaryota > Metazoa > Nematoda > Chromadorea > Plectida > Plectidae > Plectus > Plectus exinocaudatus. Next base: position 8,145 of record JAQGAX010001618.1, on the reverse strand, counting down.
AATCAAACAATCATAGCACAAAACCACTTCTGTTTTGAAAAGTGAAGTCATCGTAAATTGTCGTAAACGGTCTAGATTGGTCAATCCCCATTTACCGCTACAAGCGATTTTTGCTGTTTTTTTGCCAACTCTCACCTGTTAACATCTTTTCATCAATTTCTGTCATCCACTTTTCTAAGACAGGCTTTATTTTTTGCGCTGATTTCGGTGTAATGTCGAGTTTTTCAAACCTGAAAGTCACAATCTCATGTTGCATATGCCGTAGTATTGTGCTTTTTTATTGGTATTATTTTGTCCGTAATATGGAAAGTAATGCAGCAGCTACTTTGTGGGTACCGAGCGAAAAATTAACCGATGATTGCTATTTCTTTATATTTTGAGCAAGGTCGGGGTTTACCATTTGTACATGATTACGCTTACTCTTATGGGATAATTTAAAAATTATTTAGAGCCATAAAAATTATCCAAAAGTGTGATGTTAAAGTCTGCTGAAATATTTATCATTAGATCATAGTCACTCTTTATGAGGATGATTAATTGGAACCCCAAAAAATTATCTTACACGGTGGGCAACAATTGCTAATGGAAAAATATGCATTTGCCGATGCTTACTTACCGACATATAGCGCTCTGACTGTAAGCCGGGCCTTCGGTTAAACTGAGGGCTTGGCCGACCTGCGTTTGAGTCAGGCCCATCGACAGTCGCTTCAGTTTGAAAGATTTCGCGAATTCCTTAATTTCTTCCAGATTCACGCCCTCGACGTTCTGGTCTGCAATTTTCACGAATAATTTTTACTCTTTTTAGAGGCCCTAGTCTCCGATAGGGCTGGTGCTAATGGGCGGGGAGGACGGCGCGACAGATTATCACTCAAAGTCGGAGAACGCATGGATGCACACAATAAACGCATTATCAAGAAATAACGATTTGATTTTGCATGTGAGTGCAAAAACAGCGCTGTTTTTGCACAGTAGCACTCTCTAGCTTCATATGCAGGAAAAGCGACAAACCTCCACCCTAGAGGTGGGCAATTCAACTACGAAGGGAACGGAACAAACCAGCCATAAATGGGGTAGAGGAACAAAAATGCTTCTGCGCCCTTTCTTTTACTCATTACAATCACTGGTGATCAAGAGACCCTAATATTATTAAAAACTCTCCTAATTTCAGACCCCCAACTGGGGAGGACCGCTTCCAGACGCGAAGCTAGAACAGGTACACTGACGGGCGAACTCGAAAACCGGGGGCCAACTGGGAACAGGGCGGACTGGCCCCATTGAAAGTCAAAAGACGGGGGGGGCAGCCGAGGGGCTGAACTCTCCAGCCCACTCTAGCTTCGCCCCTGACCCCATCTCCACCACCAGCGCCTAAGCCTGCCCCACCCTTACCCCGATAAACGCCATGACCATACCCTTCTATTTTCTGGTTTTCGAGTGACTGGGGCTTGGATGCAAAATCTCCTATTCCCGTTTACGTTTTCAAGCCTGCTTTGACATCAAGTGAGAAGGTTACGGTAACTTTCGCGTGATAATCGTTTGAAAGTCGAAACTAGTGATCGTTAAGAAGATAATATTGAGATTTGAGGGATCACGGAGCGTAACACTCTCACTAATAAAATAAGTCATAATATGAAAAGGATAATGACTACTGACTCCTCAAACTCTTTGGCCGATATTATATCAAAGCAATTTGCACTCCTGCGGTGTTTGGTCGCTGCTGGATTACACACTGTACTTTGATCGTCAATTTTGTCAGTCAAAACCAAAAATAACCGGAAAACAACACACAGTCATCTACTCTTGATCATATGGGCCAAAGTTGTTTTCTTACACAATTTCATTGGCTCGCAGTTTTTCGAACAAAATTTACTGCTTGCTTTTGCATTATTGATTTTGTCAAGCAGCCCAAGCTTTATGTTTTTGTCATGTGAGCATCTTTTGATCAACGGTGAGCACTGCACGCTTGGTGCAAACTAAACTCGGGACAGAAATAGTTGACAAATACACTGTACTTACTGTCGTCGGCCAGGTCGCCGTTACAACTGAGACGGCCTTTTGGCAGGTGCAACATTTGACGCTGTTTTTCTTGCTTTTCACGTATCAGGTCTTCACAAGTACGCTCCTCGGCCTCCAATCGCAATGGAGTCCGATCCTGAAAGAGCATGCAGTTGATGTGCCTGGTGGGTACTGCGCAGTATGCACCCCAGTCCATATAAGAACACCCCCGCGCATCCCATCCCAGACCTACGGACCTTTGATCATTATGAATATTGCACAATTGTATGAAAACTCCGGAATTAGAAAATTGTGGGAATTAGTTCTGCAAGCCTTTAACAGAGCTCCCCATGGGCGCGTATTTCACTACTGTTAGTTCAACTTCAGTCTTATTTGAACGAGGCTCCAGAAAACTACCGTATTCCAACCGTACGTTTTGCAAAAATGATATTTTCAAAGCGCAAATCGCGCGCGCAGTTCGAACGCGATAGCGTGCATTCGTAAAGTGAGCGCGTAATGAGTTCGTGAAGGCACGCTGACTTCAGTCCCACAGAAGACTTCGTAACACGAGCGGTTGGATTACGGTAGTTTATGATAGTCTGGTTAAAATAAAACTGCAACCTATGCTCGGTGCCTGGCGCACCAATTATGGGGTCATTCATAAACGACGTCACGCTTTGGGAATTGGGGGGGGGTTTCTGCAAGGGACCGCGCGCTGAAGAATTCACAACGTTGATTGATTAATTTGAGCATGACGAGAGCAAGATATCTGAAAACGCCCAAAAATAGCGTATCTTCATTTATGAATGACCCTATGGTACAGACCTGTGTCCGACCCCTAGTTCTGGCAGACTTCTCGAACGTGCGCTTTGCCTCTAGCTTACTCATACCGTAACGTCAGTAATAAGTCAACCCTCATTAGTCATGATGAAAAGGGTAAGGAATTATCATCGTTGATGAGGTGAAGGCTTGGGCTTTGAGTCAGGCAGGCGTGGTGAAATAAATATTGCTCTCAATAAAAATATATGGCAAGCCGTGCAATTGATGTACTGTCCGGCGGATGATAATATTAACGAGCCAGTCAGCCTCCTTCCGCCTACTTGCCTTCTTTTTCCCCAAGGAAGTCCAGAGTCAAGCCTGTGCAATGAGTTCTTGACGTCCGGGGCTTCTACTGCGTCCTTTTCGGTATGGTACCCCTTTTTCACGAGCAAAGCGGTCACTCGGAGTCTGCGTTAGGCGTCGAACACAGTTCAATTTGTCAGTGCAGTTACCAAGAACAACTGATAGATTATAGTCGTACTCTATTACAAATATCGGGATTTGTATATTCTAACATGACGCACAGTATGTTCGCCAGCATTGATGGCCGATTGGCCTAGCGATAGCGCGGGTCTTTCCCAAGATTTCTGTTTCCGGGCTCTATCAATTGGTGTCCCGGCCTGCCTGATTTTTCCCTGGCGGGCATCAGTTCATTACAACCCAGTAAGACCATATTTGAACCTGCTCTTGACAGCATTGCACGTTGACAGCGGAAAAACGCAATTAAAGCCATTCTTACTGAGTTATCGTCGTCATGAACAATGATGCCGTCTTGTTTTTCGGCAAATATTGTCGGACTGAGGCCTTGACCGCTGCTGCTGCTTTGTCTGCGAACGAGGGAGTCAGCTAACATACCATCATCTGCAATACATCGATGGATGGTATTGAAGAAACGGCATGACGAAAGCCATTAATTATAAAGTATCTTAATTCTGATGAAATCGAGAATGTTAATAAAATTTAATTGAGGAATTCCACGCAAACAAATCAGCGCATGGGAGCGGTGTGGGACAAAGCAGTCTATTCACAATTTGACGTGATCGAGTACGATTGCTTTATCAGAAATGAAGGGGCCTGCGCATTGTTGAACGTCCGAACATTTGTTCTCGCTTCCGTCAGACGACCCTGTTACAAAGTGCGCCCTTAAAAGATTCAATTTTCAAGTCAGTTTTTGTCCGATAACTGTAGTGATTCAAAATATTTAGACTCCAATGTATACTGTAGCAAATTGCTATGAGCTGCAATGCGACGAACTGACGCACGCCACCGTTATATTGTATATTGCAGTAATACTGGTTGCAGGGAACAGCTTTCAGGTTAGATTTTCTTCTAGTCTCAGTCCCTCGTCTCTCATATTGACGCATTCCGCGCGCGGTCATCATTCCATCGCATAATAAGCTTGGCTGTTGACAGTTTCGATGCTGCCTCAACCCGCTCAAAATGCAACGCGTCGATAATTAGACGCGAGTGACGCAAATTACAAAGAGCCGACGTCTAATGAGGTTATTTCGAGTTGGTCTTTGAATTATACGGCCCAGCTGTCTGCATCAAAGAGGCGGCGCCTATCCTAAGTCGGCTATTGACAATTTAATTTAGCAGCGGGAGCGATTTCGCCTCTCTCACTCTGATTGGGCAGCTAATAGCTAACCAATAAGAATGTGTTGAAGCTGAATAGCTGTCAGTATGTGAACTTCTGAGCTTTATCTATCATCCAAGTCAAAGATCGCATCAGTCTGTCTCCTGACTACGTCAAACATCACACTTTGGCTATTGCTGGCTTCAAATTTCTTCATGTTCCTCTGGCTCTATTGACTGCCGATGCTAGTGAATACGGTAATATAGCGCGGCTCAATTAATCGTCAATAGGTGACGCACATGCAAACAAAATTGCAAATATAGCACTTGCAAACGAAGGTGAGTTGTTGCTGGGGGTGGGAGTGGGGGTGGGGAATCGCAAAGATGGAGTCAGGATGTCACTCTGCATGACTTTGCAATCGCGAACGTTGGCGAAAATTTATGTGGCAAAAGTTTTCGACCGATAATGACGGCAATAATTTTAGAATACGATACATTAAATTTTGTTTGCGGAATGTTATTGCGAGAGAAAAGCAAACTTTAAAAATAATATAATGAAGGCTTTCTAAAATTTGACAAATACATGTTTAGTGATGGGAAACTACCGGTATGCGGTATGCGACTTTCGGGATGTTCTTATGCAATTGAACAGAACGTATATGAAAAACCTGAAAACGCAAAAGAACGACAAACAAACCGGCGGATAGCGTGAGCTGAGCGACAGTCGTTGAATAAATTTGCCCATTAGTCGTGACCAAATGAATTTGTTGCCCATGACGCAGTGACCCTTGGATCGTACAAATAAACACTTGCTGAGGTCGTGCTATAATATTAATCGAATGATAGCATTATCGAAAAGAGCTACCACACTTGCAATTTATACAAATTACTGGCCACCATTATTTTATCACTTTTCTGATGCTCCCTCAAAATCACGTATGAGCATTTTTCTCTCTATAAATTATTCAGTGACAATTCAATCACAGAAACTCAGTGAGAATTACCGATGTCCAATGCCAGCAGGCACCATCTACACTCTTGCACCTAGCAAAAGCCTCACCGTTTTTTGTCAAGCCAAATTCTGAACATTACGAAATGCATGCATATCGGGTAAACTTGATTTCAGCGGGCAATCTCGTCGTTTGTCAATCAGTCTCATCAATTATGAAAATGCAATCCTACTAATCGGTCAGATATTCATAGAAACGCACAGAGTTCAGGTTGCGAAAGAATGATGACGCTGGACGATGACGAGGGCAGATGAGGATGAGTAGAAATCGGTGGGACGGACAATGCGGGCGGAGTAGCTGAGTCTCGAACGGAAACTGTCGATGGATCCAAACCAGCGCTCATCGAAGCGCTTATTTCAGGGGTAGAGGCGTCCAGCATTTCTGAAAAATTAAATCTTTCAGTTGTAAAATCAATTACCGCATCCATCAGTAGATTAAACATTTCTCACTTTGCTCATGCCAGATAATGAGGCACATGACGTCATTTTTTCCAAAAGATATCATTCTGTCTCGTGTAAATTACATTTCCCCGGGGATATCGGTCATAGCCAGTTTTTTCATCTAGACATACAGTATGGATGCCTGGTATTTTCTAAAACGTTTTATCCCCTGCGTCCAAGTAACGCTGCAAGTTAGAGAGATGATGCAGAGTAACTTCATTACATACGGGTATACTACCGGCAAATTAGAAAATAAATCGACAATGTTCGTAATTATTTTTATTGAAAGAAAAGCAGTGTTGATCTTAATCCATCTATATTTGGACGCTACTAACGTCATGCTGTCCTAAGAGAAAAGAAACAATTTTTTCTGAGGACGAAGGTCATGAAATTAGCAAGTCTTGCTCACCCTAAAAAATCTCTGTCACATAGAATCCTATCTACCGAGTTTTCTCGTAAATACGCCAATGGGTGGGTTTTAAAGTAAGTAGTCGACGGGGCTTATTTTCGAATTCCTTTTTCGAAAATACGACTTCCGCCCACTACGATAAGGTAACACGAGTACGATACAGTAATACTGTGTAGGAAGAGAAGACAGGGGAAAAACACTTTTCGTAAGTAAATCCGGGGCTCATTGACGGGAAAACCCTGTACTTACTGTATCCACTTGCACTTACCATGACAAAAAGCTTCAGTAATAAGCAAAGGCTTATGGTCATGGGCATGGTCATCATCCTGCCGCCGTTTGCACTTAGTGTACTACGAATAATATGCAACAAAGTGGATAATTTGGGTTTTCGTTGGCCACTGAGCCAGCTGAAGTGACAACCAAGGTAATCTCACCCTCAGATACAGGATTAACAGCGACGTCAGCAGCGAAAACGGTCAATCCGTTCAAATCATTGACAAAACTAAACTGGGGAATCGAAGAGGAATGAAACATACGGTAATTATCGATTTTCTCTTAAGCACGCGGTGCCGCTGAACCTGTTATTGCGCGTTGTGATCTCATAACAGGTCTGGATCATAGCGGCGACCACGGTCTCGGACTTCCCCACCAACCCTTCGGCTGCTTCAACCCTTTCAAAGCCACTCTTCGGCTAAGGTGTTTTTAGTTTGCCCATTACAGTAGGTCCCGTGCCCCGCCCCTAGGACCACGGTCTAGTCCTGCCCAGTACTAAATCAGTGACACAATCTTCCTAAGTCCGCGGCCCGAATTTCGAACGCACCTGTCTTCACTGGGTGATACGACGAAGAGCTTTCAGCATTGATGACTGGAGCGACCTGGCCGCCGTGCGAAGCTCCTGGTTGGCTGAATAGCTGCTGACTGACCCGTTGCAGGGCGGCCATCTGATTGTAGTAATCGCCGATGCTATTCATAGTGCCCAACATCCGTCAAAGATCCGTCAGTCTGTACAAAAACTGTCAAGGTAGCGCAAGATATGCTCCATGGGGCACCGGCACGGCTCTACTTTCGCGTCATCGAATACATAGGTCGAAATACAATCTCTTCACTCGATCTAAGAGTTTCAATCGCTCGAACAGCGCGGATTCGAAATGACCTAGGCGGTTATCGCGCAAAATATGATACCGGCATTACAATTCTTTCGCTATTCTACTGGTTAAAATGTCTTTCATCTATACTGGATTTGCAAAGTGTTCCGCAAATGCAGAATTTTAGGAGTTATCCTTGTTTAGATTACCAAATGGAAAGCAAAGCTAGAGTCCGAAAACATGAATCTCGGGGAGGATGAAAATCGAAAAATGTTCAAAGCAAAGAACTTCGTTAGTTTTTCGGGGAGCATTTGGAACATTTAGGCAATTTTATCTCCGCTCGGTTGCTTCCAGTAGCGGCGCTAGAAGGATGCTTCCAAACTTCACATACTCCCAGATAAAATACGATACTGGTCTCCCTTAAAAATATTTTGATTACAGTTTGAACGACGGAATTGTCCTCACCTATGTTTCGGTTTCTTGCGCCGCACCTGTTTGCTTCACTTTTGAACCAAATAAAAACGTAAAACAATGAAACAACGAAACGTTCGCATCTTCGCTTAATATAACATGGCTAGCTCCGATGCATAATTGAACGAAATGCATCAAATTTTCTCCTCATGTTGACCTATTAGGATGATAATCTAACTTCTTGCACGAATTTGCGTGAGCACCACTTCGATATCGTGACCGCGATTCAGCGCCTTCAACGTAAGCATCTATAAGTATTGACTATAACAGACATGTGCACGGGGGGGTATGGGGGTATATACCCCCCAAGGGGTCTCATACCTCCGGGCACTTTGGAGTTGGGG
>JAQGAX010001617.1:0-10605 GCA_034698105.1 Plectus exinocaudatus | reverse complement strand
GAATTTGGAGTTTTTGGTCATACATTTGATCAAAGTGAAATTGCGTATAAAAGCACTGCGAAACTAAACAAGTGCAACACAATATTCACGAAGCGATACTCTTTCCGTCGACACTTAAACCTAATCGGTTCGTAATCTAATCAAAAAGATATAGCAATTTAATTTGAGGACGCAAAAATGGAGCAGAACTTTCTATACACCCTAATAGGATGGGGTGTTAAGGTTACTCTGGGACACCCTGTACTATACGTGATGTATGCGCGCAATGGTGGTAAGAGTAAACAAACAAACAAGTGATGTCATTCAGTAACGGCTCCATTCTGATGACCTCAAACACCCCCTCCCTTCCAGCGAGTGACGTGATTTGTGAACAGCCCTGTAACGGGAGTCCGAGGCCAGGGGGTCTGGACCTTCTCGGGGGGGGGGGGGGTACGGTAGCTTCGTGTCGGGATTTCGGGGCTAATTCAAAAGAATAGCCAAAAAAATTTCCGCCACTACGTGGCGAAAGTGTTTTCAGGACTTTCTCGGAGGGGGTCAGGCCAGGGGGTCCGACCCTCCCTAGACCCCTCTGGTTACAGGTATGTTTGTGAATGATCCCTTTCAGCCTGCGCTCCATTTCAGTTAATGATTTTTCAGCGATGATTCTCCTGCTTGCGCTAGCAATACAAGCTGTGCCTCAGAGTCATTACACGAAGCTGCCAACTCATACGGACGCGCCTGAATCAAGCCCGCCGACGATGCCTTCAGTCGGAGACTCGACGGATGACGCCATGGGAGGCAATTTTTCGCCGCCGGACTCTGAAGAGACAGGCCCATTTACAACAACTAATGCACCAAGTGCCCGCTAACATGCTGTAGCAACCCGACATCACAATAAAGTCAATTTTGAGCTCATATTTTCATGTAAACATAATGCAGTATCTAAATTGTTACTCGAGCTGCGACTCATGAATATAAAATTGATTTATCATAATCCCCTTTGACGTTATGGCTATGGAAATAGTACCGAAAAGCGAGACAAGCGATTATCGAAATTGATGTACTGTGTACCGGTAAAATATGATGAGAGGTCGTAAACTGAGAAGTCATCAATCGGTCCTAAAACAATGCAAAATACCATTGCCAGTTGGTTCATATCAGGCTAAGTACTGTAGCCGAGTACCGTAGCTGAGTTTCATAACTAAGCAGCATAATACGAGTATATTGCGATCGCTAAAAAATGCAAAAAAGCGTCGCACATGAAGTTATTTGCGAATCGGTAACTAAAGACCTACTCGATTGTGTTCTAGAAATATACCAAAAAGCGATGTACAAATGTATTATCAATTGACGAGAGCAGCAAGTTCAATCGCAACATACAGTTAAACTCGGATGTAAGAGTAGGCACAGGAAATCGAAAAATGGCTCTTATGTCCGGGGTCAAATAGTATAGCTGTAGTATAGCAGGGGAATCAAACGCCTGCTCTTACATCCGGGGTGTTATTATATCCGGGTCTCTTACATCCGGGTTCCACTGTAATTGATTGAAAAAGTCCCATGAGGTTCAAAAATTCTCGTCCAAAATGTTCGATCGCATCAACCTGCGACAAAAATAACACTACGTCAAGTCACTTCCTTGTAACATACCCCCAGCCACGATCGGTGGCCATGTCTCTCCGTCTTGTCGAAGTATTCGAAGCGCCCGTCTCGCTGCCGAGTGCACCAGCAGTGTGCTGAGCGGTGGGAGGATGATTTGTCCCGTTAGCTTCTTGTCATTGGGCCAGCCGCTATTGCGATTCAGTTCTCCCTCGACTCGGCTCGACCCTCTTCAATTTCTTCAGCACTTTTAGTTTGCTAAACGCTTCACTTCCGTGTAAATTAGGAAGTGATATCGCATTATATGTAGGGATATGATGAATTGACAAACCGCGTCTCGTTGTAGGCGCGGTACTGGTTTTCGCAACGCCAACAGGTTTGCTTTTACCCGCTGCCCAAGACGGTAAAACAGTCTTTACATCTTCGTGCCAGATTCATTCTCTTTACCTTTTACTCGCATTTTATTTCAAGCAAGCAAGCAGGAGCAAAGAGGACAATGAACTTTTTTCGGAACATTTGCGGTATGTGTTCATTAAACAATAATCTTTGCCTCATTTTCGGTCAAAGTGTACAGTATACTATCTTATTAGTTCTATAATTTGAATTGCATTCGAATTTAAAAATTCATGTCCAAACAAATCTGCTTATACTCTCTCTTATAATTTTCGGTTCGCGATAAAGAATACGTAAATGTAGCGCAAAGGAAATAGCTGTTAGAATTCAACCTGTATCCATCTTTTAATCCATTTCTTCAGGGCTAATTTTCCTGCTTGCCTTGGCAGCTCAGGCAATACCGCAAAGCTCTTTCGCCAGGAGACCAGCACATTCGAAAGACGCACAAGAATCAGAGACAGAACCACCTCCAGTTGACGAAAATACAGACGAAGTCAGTGAAGTCAGAGAATCACCAGCGTCCACGGATTTGGCAAAACGGCCAAACGGTGAAACAGAGACATCGTCAGGAGGCGGTTTGATGAGCAAGCTGAAATGCGAGGCGTGCAAACTGATCGCCGGCTGGCTATTAAGCAAAGCTTCTTCAGCATCGGTGAGCGTATCTTTTAACGGAAATATGGACTTTGCTTCGCTATGCAGACATACCGAAAAGATTTCTTTTATTTTGAAAGTCAAGATTTGCCTTGTGCATTTTGAGGAATAGAAACAGTTACGTTATCTATTGACCCACAGCTGAATTTTGATAAAAATTTCGTTTATCGGATAAGGTGGTGATTAATGTCGACGATTTTCATCATTTAAGAGGCTGCTTATCACTGCCACAGAACCATCTTAAAATTAAGGTCGACTTGCCGTCGGTCAGCGTGTAATGTGAATCACATAAGTTTGTCGAGGTCTGTTAGGACGATTTCTAAACTTTTTGCATTAATTACTCGTGACGGAATCTGATATCCTGAGCCATGGGTGTTGGACCCGAAGCACAACCGAGCTAGGCCCGAGACACGCCGAGCATTGGGGCCTCACTATTACTGGAGGGTGCCCCCAAAGCTCGATATGCCAGGGGCCCCTCCAGTGATACGTTTGGTCGGGGGCTTGAGGCAAATGCCTCGTGTGCCACAGTGCAGGATTATCGAATAGGCCAACAAGTCCCGTTGCCTAGGGGCCCCGGGTCTCCACGGGTACTAGAGGAGGCCCCCGAGAGCATCCTAACGGGCCCCGAGAGAGTCCCTTGTCTGACTTTGGTCGCCTTGGCCTGAGAGCCCTTCTTCCCAATGATCCCGCCCTAGTGTGCCTCACCTATGATCTAACCCTGCTGATATTAGATGTCTATAACTCTGATCGAGAACAAGTATTTCTAAAACAAGATCATATTTCAGTCACTCCAAGATTGGCTAGAATCGAAGTGCGACAAGACGTTGGTACTCGCTAGTCCCTGCAAACAATTGGTCGCCTCTCAGATTCAAAAGCTTTCCAACTTCAACGGAACCTCAAATGTGCAGCTGTGCAAAATGACTATTAAAATTTGCTAAAATTGATAAGGAACCATTGTCGTTTGGCGATTGAGCTCATCATGAAATGCATCATTGTTTGTTCAGAATCATATCTTTAAAGTACAATTCTGAATCAAAAATAGCTGATCTATTTTATATTGAGCACGTGAAGACAATAAATTACACTAATAATTTTCACTTTGATTTTTGTGGGTGCTTCAGCAAGACTATAGCTAGAATTAGGTAACTGGGGGCAAAATTGGGAACAGGGGCACCCTTCGAAAACTGGGGGAATGCCCCATGCCCCTAGCTACCCGCCTGTGCTTCAGCATACACGGTCACAGACGATTTCTCATATGCTTCGGCTTATTAAGTGAAATTTGTACGACAGCGTGTTCTCCATATCAATTTGCTGGCAGTTCCGCATTGTAAGATTAAAAGTGAATTGCTGAAAAGTAAACGTCTGCACTTGACACGTGGTGAGATTCAGGTTCATTGGGTGACCAACCGGTTTACTTAAACCTGCTGCTAAGGACGCAAAATGGTCTTCGCATTTTTCTGTCTCGCAATCGCTCTCTCTTCGCCCCATCGCGTCTGTTATTTTAAGTGATTAAACAGGAACAAAGAGATGCACTATATCCGAAACTTTCTTGGTAAGTGCTCTAAGAATTATAGTCGATTTCTAACGTTTATTTAAATGACTTTGTTTTTCTGGCAAAATAAAGTTGCTATTTACAGCGTAATCAATGTGCGTAGCTAAATATCTGAGTTTTAGTCTTTAAATTCAAGTGTTAAAAAATTCGATCTTATATTACATGATGTTTTTGTTAATCTTAACAGTTTATATTTTTAATATCCGAATTATGCGCAAGTAGTAATTACGATGTTTAATGTAGTGATACTGTGTGTACTCTTGATTCGACCATGAAAATTAAGCAAAATTATAGTAATTCGTGATTAAATTTTATCGAATATCGATTTCTAATTTCATTATAGCATTTGTGTTGCTGTATACTACAGTAACCCGAGGGATGCCTCAGAGCGCATTTACCAGGGGGCCAAAAACCCCCACAGACACGGACATATCGGCAGAATCGCTGCCCCCGCCTGTCGGCGAAACGACCGATGATGTCGATAGAGCGAGTATTTCGCCAGCGCCCACGAAAACAGAATCATCAACGAGTTCTTCACATATGACGGTCGGTTCACGGTCGACACAGACAACCGACGTCACAACTACGTCAAGTGGCGGTGGCTGGGGAAGCTCACTGAAATGCGATGCCTGCAAGTTGATCGCCGGATGGCTTATCAGCGAAGCTGCGTCACAAACAGTGGGTTGTTTCGAGTACAATAAATGTCCGAAAGGAAGACTATTAGAAACCAGAAGTAGGGAAGGGGTTCGCAAGAATTTCATTTGAAAATCTTGGAATTTGATAGCTAGCATCCCAAATATTAGGGGTACCAATGTTAGCTCGTATCAGTACCAATGTTTGATTATCAGTCCAACTTTTGCCTTGCTCTTTCGACCTCCGACCGATTTCTAGGGAATTGCTCTCAAAAATCCGTCCACTTGAGCTCGATTTTGGGGAGTCATACTGTAGCGATTAGACTTCGATAGCATACCTACATATGCTACATTCATCTAACCACGAGAGACATGTTTGCCCCCATAGCGGTTGTTCACGAATCACGTCACGTCACGAGAGGAAGGGGGTCAAGGAAGGACCAGTGACGTATGTGTGACGCTATGACATCATAGCTATTCTTAACTATAGGAGTAGGCTCGCCGGGGTCGGTTGCAGCTTGGCGAATGCGTGAGCGACGGGGGCGTCAAAAAGTTCAACAACAGTATGATGTCATATATGAGCAGACCCTTCATGTACCTTCATGTACTCTTACATGTACCTTCATGTAAGAGGCATACCTGTAACCGAGGTTCGAGGCCAGGGGGGGTCTGGACCTTCTCGAGGGGGGGTAGGTACGGTACCTTCGTGTAGGGATTTCGGCGCGTATTCAAAAAAACGCCAAAATTTTTTTCGCCACTACGTGGCGAAAATGATTTTGGACTTTCTCGGGGGGAGGGGGGTCCGACCCCTGGCTGGGGGAGGGGGTGACCCCCCAGATTACAGGAGAGAGAGTAAGAGAGGAGAGTTCAGGGGGAGTTTACCCCCAAACCCGAAACAAAAACCGGAGTCCCTTGAAAATCGGCCGAAAATTGGAGAGATCAGGCAAAAATTGGGGAAAATTCAAATTTTGGCAGGAAAAAACCTGAATCCCCAAACTTTCGATACATGTTATGTCTGCTACAAACTCTCAAATCACTCTCCCTTTTCTTTCTTGACGGCATTCTTTCGTTGACAGCGATGTTTATTTTCAGTCGCTCGCGGAGTGGTTGAACTCCAAATGCGAAAGCACGATGATTCTTTCCACCCCCTGCAAAATGTTAGTCGCCTCTAAGATTCAAAACCTCGTCAGCTTTCACGGCTCTACTCAAGCACAACTTTGCAAGATGGCACTCAATATTTGCTAAGATGTGACGTTTTCTCAGTTTGCGATAAATAGTCGATTCATTCGTGTGCACGGTTGCACGCTTGATCTACTTACTGCAAAATTATTGCCCTACCTATTTAGGCGCGCCCGCAACCGTGGCAGTTGCATCCATTTCTAAATATTGCCCATCAAACATACTGTACGTAGATTGCACACTCCTTTGTACGCATTTTGTATAGGATACTCTGTACGCATCTTATATAGTGTAGATTGTATACAAGTGAATTTCATACTCTGCATTCAAATGTATATAATATAAATGTATTTGCAATCCTTGTCCGATGCTAGTATTTGAAATGGACTCCATTGCCTCGGTTGCTGATCGACCTTATATGAAGGGCACAGGAAGGGTAGTATATAATAGAGCTGGTCATAAATCTATGATATTTGGCAGCCAGGGGCCTATTTCATTGAAGAGGAGCCGGTGAGATTGCATCTTATTTCTCTGCCATATCTGACCTGATATCTGAGAAACGGATATAAGCCATACATGTAAGTGGGGGTACTTTGGGGGTATCTTAGGTCCCCCAACCCGCAAAAAAAACCTGAACCCCCTTGGAAATCGACCGAAAAATTGAAAAATTTGCATAATCAGGCGAAAATTTTCAAATTTTTGAATTCTCGCCAATATTTTTGTTGCCTGATTATGGTGATTTGAACCTGATTATGCAAATTTTTTCCTGAACCCCCCAACTTTCGACACCTGTTACATGTATGATATAAGCCCCAGCCGAGGCGAAGCAACCAGAGTTTGTATTGCTTTTGCGGTAAAATATGAACGAAATTGATTTCGGTTCATGAAAGTTATGCAGAAACATAACTCTTTGTATTTAAAATTGGATCACTATTTACTGAAGAACGATCTTTTCTCTCATGAACGCTGCTACAGTATTTGATCATAAAATCTAAGGAAGAAGTTATTCAAGAATATAAGATGTTAAATAAATGGTTTTCGATTAGTTTGAAACATTTTAAAGACATTATTTATTGAGAGAGGCCTAAATTAAATTATAGTTTGAGTGAACAAATACGTATGATAAAATAACTCTACGTTCAAAACCTAACGGACGAGCGAGCTGCCAGCGACAGAGCCCATATTCACGAACATTGCTCAATTGCCGCATAATGTTACAAGCAAACCGAATGTTGTTGCAACCGTTCGCTATTGTTCGAAACATAAAGAACAGAATGCGTGACGTCAAACTCAATAGCAAAAACGCCAATTGCCAATGCCTCGCAGCATGAGCGTAGAGCGAACAGTGCAAACAGTGCAAACATACACTACGTGCAGTTTGGATGCTATAAAAATAAGGGCCACGAGCAACCCAAAGAAATTTATGGCTTATTTTAATAGCAAGGTCACAGGTCAAGGAATTGTAAACCGCATGCCATTTCTGAAATAATTTCCACTACCGGGTTTTCTCGAAAATAAGCCCCCCCCTATGTCCTATTTTCGGGAAGCGCTGGAAATTTTTCCAAAGGATGTATTTCATCGAGCACAGTATCAAACGGTAAAGGAACGCGCCTAGTTTCGAAAACAACTCGCACTAACATCCACTCTTTCTTTAAAACTTTTCTAGAGCTTCTCAAACACAACCTTTAGGGGGGGGCTTATTTTCGAGAAAACCCGGTACATAATATAAAGCAAAGCAATGTCAACTCAATCATTCAACTAATTCACACATCTCCTCATTATTGACCCGGGAAGTTGTTAGACGTGGAATGCGAACGCTGCCTTCCCCTCTCCTCCGCAATATCGCAACTGAACTTATATTGTGTCTCGCTTATGCCTGATTGACTGTTGCTGTCAGGCGCGGCGCCAGAGGGGACGTGGGGCGGGGATAATCCCGGCGTCTTTTGGGTTCCCCCACAAATTGCAAATTTTACGTACAAAGGTACTAAATGGAATGAATTCCCCGCGTCTTTTGCATTTTCATCCCCAGAAATCATTTTCTAGCTCCGCACCTGGTTTCTGTTATGCGTAAAGTACGTGTGCGGGTGGAAAGTGAGGGTGTGAACTAAGGAGACGATTATGACGTCACTTTTCTGCAGCGGCGCACGTAAATCTATTGCGTCTCGACTACGTATATTTGCTGACTTGAATGAGCGCCTTCTGTGTGCGCCCGGGAGGACCGAATAGGCGTGGGAAGGAGAAGAAAGGCAGTGCAAAGAAAAGCGAGTAACCGTTCTGTTAGTTTAACGAGCTGGGTTCCGGGGGAGCTGGAGACATTTGTTCCAACAGGTGTCATTTGAATCAATGCAAGTCACAATGTGCAGTTGTCACATGAATACACCATCCTGAATTTCTATTGATCACTAAAGTGACGTTCTGTTCGTTCAACAAAGAATTCATCCGGTCGCTCTCAATTTTCATTCATGCTGTTCATTTTGCGCTTTTTGGCTCGTTGGCGAGCTTTGGCGGGCATCGAGCAATGTAATCAAAAAACTAGATCATCTCAGCTGCTCATAGAAAACGGGAACATTGGTCTTCAGAATGAAGCAGAACAGTCCCGCTCAAAAGGTGAGCCGGATGGTGTTCCGGACAGAAGAGGCACATTTGCTAGGTGACTGCCAGTCGGCTACTGCTCTTATTCAAGCATGTACCGTGTTGCATTCATTTGCGCGACGTTGGTCGTCTCTGCTCTCTCACGTATGTTACCGTACTTTAAGAAATAGTAGCCTTGGGGCCTATTGCACCTAAAGGGCGGCCGCTCTGCTGGCTGAATTTCATATCATAGCCATATCTGATCTCATATCTGAGCCATGAGACTCAACCAGCTGAATACAGATCACAGCGGCCGCCTTTACTAAAGCAGACCCCCTGGCTAACAATTTTGACCTCTCAATAACCCATGATGTAACTAACTCCAAAGAAGCGATGAATGACGAAGTTGTGTTTAAGATGACGATTAATATAAAATTACTTGCAATTTTCAAGCGGTTTCAATGTAAACCTTGGCTGAAAACATTGGTCGGCAGTCAATGCATCCCAGTGTTCTATCAAATTGTTTCATTTCTCATGAATGTCTTATTACGTATACAGGTATCCCATGGGCTTCTTATTCTTAGAATACTGTAGAATTTTTAGTCTCTGGGGTTCATTATCCATTGGGTTCATGTTGTTCTGCGAATATACTGCAATCGCAACTGCAATATTTGCGCTTTTAATAGTGTTTTGAAGTGCCCCTATATGGGATACGGATGGAAAAACTGGGTGTACTTTCACACAAACCCAAAAATATTCTTCTACTGCCCATAAAGTTCAAAATACTTTTTCGCTACCTCTGAAAGCTATAAGTGTTGTTTTTCAGAATGTACCCAGACCATAAGAAATGTTGCACCGATAGGGTCGTCGAAGTGCACGGCTACAAACGTCGGAGCGACTGACGCCTGCTACGCCGCCTGCTACTATTACTACGCAGGCAATCAATTCGGAACACTAACAACATACATGTGCGGTACTGGCTCTTACGGATACGCCTGCGTCTGCACCTATAGTAAGTACCTACCGTAAGCAATAGTTAAAATTATCAAAATTTGCTAAAATTTACCAAAACTACCTAAATTTGCACCCCGTTGCACGGCGATACTCCACTGTAACCATTTACACATTTTGACACGAAGCCGATTATCGCACACTTTTTGGTGTTTGTTATAATATAAATTATTTGTTCTGTTAAAAGCGCGATTTCTATTAAAAGCACACGCCATGTCTTTAAACCGACACTAAAACAAGTGGATTTGAATGTCTGTTTTGATCACATGGTTCAAAGCAGTATTTTGCAACCTTCTCTTAATATTCTTTGTCGAATATTGTAAAAAATGCAAGCGATATTTTAAGGGGCCCTTAAGGGGCCATTTTTCAAGTTTTGGGATATTTTTGGGATTGAAAAATAGACGCATTGCTTTCTATTAGAAATACCGTATACCTGTTGTAAATATCCCTGAACCAAGGCAATATCTCTCCGGCATCAGTCATATTTTTATTGTCTGACGATTAATACAATCTGGTTTTGCCAGAATCCTCGCTTATGCCGCTGACCGTCAAAATAATTTGCTTTGCCACATGAACTTTGCTTTTTGCTTTCAGCTTCGAGGTATTACACGGCCTCCAATTGTCCAACTCAAAACACGGATGCTACCCCTTGTTCAAACCAAATGCCGGACGCTTGGTGCATATCGGCCAAAGCAACACTGGGTTGCACGGGTCAATATGGACTAGTGTGTAAAAAAACTTGCAATTGCCCGACATCGACCACCGGATAACTGACAGACTGAGACACTATATGATATGCTGATATTGCAGTGAATTGTTGACAAGAAGCAAAGTTTGATAAATAATATTGCATAGTAGAATGTTCAAGTTGCGGCACAGTCAAAGGGGGTATGCGATTTCATTATTGTAAAAAAAGCTGAAGACTACAAGTATTTACAGTAAAAATTTATTTACAGTAAAATTCAAAGTACTAAAAGCCTTTGGGCTGATTAGCTGTCTAAAATTTTATAATAACAAACGGAAGTCTCAAAGCACCCTAAC
>JAQGAX010001616.1:0-10610 GCA_034698105.1 Plectus exinocaudatus | reverse complement strand
GAGAAGTGCGTCTAAAACAATAGACGCACTTCTCATCAGAATGCGTTTTCGCCAACAAGTCTGGTATCATTCTCTAATTCTCTAAGTTGGATCCTGGGCTTTCTTTTAAAAAATTCACTTCCATAATTATGTTTGCAATGCCGAAGAGGAGCCAATCAAACCCTTTAACTCAATTTTTGACCACCCTGTAGTTTGAAACATTTATCGTTTGATGCAGGACTAATTTTTAAGTATCATTTTTTAAATCATTAAGACAAGGGCGATGTGGACGTTACAAAGAGACAACCCCAATCGGACAACATTATTAGGGGTTGCAAATAGGGGTTATATCTGTGCCTCTGATCGACAAAATCGAGCACATACCACGGTCTGAGAGATTGAGGTGCAAGAAATCAATTGTTTGCAACGGCATCATTAGGTTGACGGTAAGTGATGCCATCATATCATGCTCCCTGTAAATTAATTACAAAGAAACAAGCAAAAGGTTAATTTAACGCACTTTTGCCTTGATAGAAAGCATTTGTGCAAAACGATTTTCTGCAGCCACCTTGATTGTTGGAATACTGAACATACAGCATCAGAGAGCTCTGACGTCATTGTATTCCCATCGAAGACAAGCGCTTGGAAAAAAGAATTGAATCGTAAAGCAGCGACGACCGGAATTAAGTCTCTGCAATTTCGAATACTTACTTGCAAATGAATTCAATTTGGAATATGCTAAATGTCTCATTTTGTGACAATGATTACAGTAATTTTGTTACAATGATAATAATTATAATTCGGTACAATCGGAGTCATTCATGTAGGTAGTACATATCTGAGCCCAAACATTTGAGCCGCGGGCCAACCATTTTCTCTAAAGTTGAGGGGTCCTCCCTTCCATCCCTTTGTGGGCAGCCCCCTCCTGTTTGGATAGTGGAAATCTGCACCGTCGATAATTTTCGCCTTACTTTGGCCATGGCTTCTTCAAGTCGTTGAGCCGCATCTCGTTACCCAACTTTTCAACGCCCTGAATAAAGTAAGCTCATTGGAATGAAGCCCAAAACAAAAAATTACCTTCACGATGTCATCCCGCGGAGTAACACAGTAATAATTGCACATAGCATGATAACCATAGTGAAAGTTGCTGCATGGTGAACGATATCGGGCATCCGTGGCGTACTTTCCATAAAAGTTGTACAGATTTGCCGGTTTGATTTCGATGATAGATCTTCAACGATACAAAATGAAAAAACAGATTTATAAAATTCATGAGCGTATTTAACGCTTTTAAGCTTGGGCTAATTCAGCCGCTTCAAACAACGCACGAAGCCATAAGGCGCAGCAACAGTCAGCAGAAGCCAATATGTATTAGGCCAAAACGTCCCTCGGATCATAAAATTCACAAGATCAGACGAAACAATTTAGAAATTAGCGCAGTCCACGGATGACAAAAATTAAGTCAGCATTTTAAAATCAGTGAGAAAAAAAATAGGAAGCAAAGCGAGCGAATTCACATGAGTTGAACATTGGGCGGGTTTCTCATCGCGTTGTTAGTTAGAAGACGTACAGTACTAAAGGGATATGCTTCAGTATTGCGTTAAGTCGACTTTAAAGTAAGTAAGCTATGAGAAATCCGTCCTATGAAAGAGTAAGCCTCGCTCGCTTTGTGTCCTATTTTATTTCCTAAATTTGCTATATGTGAACTTTTTGATCCGTTCTATAGACTTTTGATTCAATGGATGTTTCGACGCGGATTCTTGCCAGACGATGGGTTGTAACCCCAGCATCTCCTAAGGTTACCTTCAACCGGGTACCAAGTATGAGACACTAACCATATTCTAGGGTATAGTAGCATCTGCAGAAATAATAGCACGGGATAGAGGAGGGTTGAAATAATAGTAGCACTGTGCACAGTATTACTAATCCAAGAATATGGTATATTTATACTCCGGGCTCCTGGCATGCAGACCTACCAGCATAGGTGTAACCGGTATCCGAAGCCAGAGTAGACCGTCTCGGGATGGGAGGGGGTAGATCAGATCCGACCTCCTAGACCCCCTGGGTACACCGATGCCTACCAGTGTTGTAACTAAGTTTTTAACTTAGTTACTTAGTTTATGGCAAGGATAGGAGTTATTGATTTTCTCTCTGTGTAAAGTAAATCAATATTCCTATCCTTTGCCACTAAGTAACCAAGTCAAAACTTAGTTGCAACACTGCTACGTAACCTAGCCATATCAAACATACGCGCTATAGGTCATACTCTCGAACAAAACGAAAATTTCGCAAAGGTAAAATCGTAAATACATATAGCGCTTATATCTAAAATGGTAGCGTTTTGGTCCCTTTGATCGTTAAGACTGAAAAATTTTGAGCATGGCTTCAATAGATTCTTTCGTTGAAATATGAGCAGGCAGACAGATTAACAGACATATAAAAGGAAGTAAGAACGTTCAGATTTGCGGGTTAAAATTGGGGAAAGGAATACTTTAGCATATATTCGTCGCAGCCAGGGAAGAAGTTCTTGAACATCTCGAGCATTTTCTTCACGAGCCAATCTGCATCAAAGCTGTGTTCCTTGCTTTTTTGCATAGTAATCGGCTTCTGTCTTTTCTCCATGGAATTCAGTATCAGTACAAGCTATAAAAATGCATAAAATAAAAGCGATTTGTATAAATTTCGCTTGCTCAAAAAGCAGCATAGTACTACTGATTTTTTAAACCCCCTCGCATTGCGGATCGCATAGTCATTCCTATGGAGTAAATACTCAGTCTACTTCGTATATACTAGTCGAACTTGAGGCGTATTATGGAATAATATTACAATAATAATAATATTAATAAAATTACGTATGCGTTAACTCGATATCGTACAATAACAGAATTATAAGAGCTAGAATTTCAAGCCATGCAATAGACAGATTTCTCGTCGCGTACTTAGTTTAATGTCGTAATGTTTACAAACCTGATTTTGAGCGACGTAAATACTTCTAACAGCAAGAAGACTGTAAGATTTGTCGACTTCGCCGTTTTTTTTGTTCAAATAAACAGAGCAGCAGTGAAGAAGTACCTCTCGATCTTCGAATGTCTCGAATATGCCGACGTTAGCATTCACTATGCAGGTACATGCCTCATCTAGAGAATGACAAGATGTCCTCTTGGAACCGAAGTGCTGGAGGGGTAGTTTGCCTGACTATTTTTCAAAACTGTTGAAGGGTTCGAAGAAAAGCTCGACAATTTTCGGTCTTAGTTATAAAATTTGATTCATTGCTCCGTTTTAGGCAATTTCTTGGGGTTTTGCAAAGCTTTACTCGATTCGGCATGTTTAAGATCCAAGCATACTACGAATCGTCATCGTACCTTCTGGTTGTTGGAAAGGCTTAGGCTGAGACATTTCTCTTGAATTGGCTCCGTGTCATAAATCGCACTCCGAAGACTCCTCTATCGTAAAATTCAATTTCTGAAAATGTAAAGAAGGCACTTGTTATTGGTCCAATAGTAGCGTAAAGAATGTCCTTTTTGCTCTATCAGAGGCTAAAGCATGATTTTAAATAATCATGATACAGGTTTTATTCAAATCATAACTGGACAATATTGCTGAGGAGAGGGGCTGAAGTGGCTCGTACTATTTTCGGCTCCATATCTACGACCATTTTGCAAAAACTTGGCCAAACCCAAGCCTTTGTTTTGCCTGGGGTAAGGGAATGTTTTCAAAGGCAGGGTCTGATTGAAAACTTGGAACAGAATGGGTGGAAAGATGTTTCTTTATAAAGGGTATTTAAATGTGTGCTTAATTATGAAAATATAATTTAATTGACCGGGCAGCTGAGACGAGACGCACTTAAGCAGACGGTATGGAGATGGAAGCTCGAGGTTATTTGCACCAAATAAACTATTGTTCGGAATAGCAGGGCGTATTTTACAGTATGGGGCTTCATACTATCCTATCAACGTCTGTTCTCCTTTCCATTCTTCTGGATACTGACACCCTTCGTAGATAAATCACATCCTTAGTAAATCAGTTTGGTTAAACCGAACACGCAAACAAATTTTCTAATTAATGATTTGCTACACGCGTGCTTTCAGAAAAGAAGAGCGAACAAGTATTTTTTTTCACAAACTACACTATTGGAAGTATTTTCTATTTGTTTATGGCCAATACTAGATGCCAGCGCTCTAGAGTAAGCAGAGGCGTTGGCGTTCAGTCTGTCCACTGATAGCAATAGCTCTTCACAGTGTTGCGAGAGACGCAAATAAGATAGCATCGTCAAGGCTACATGCGCGAGGCAGCAAGATACATTTGGGAAATATAATTGACTTTAAGGGACGGTCTCTTAATCTTGCGCTAAATTTTCAACCACTCAGCGGAAATGTGGGATAAACATTCCGAAAAACGCAATTTCCATGCAGAAATGCTATAAAACACCACTCCTGAGTTACTTGCAAAATATAGTTAGCACCATGTACTCCATGCGTAAAAACACTGTCAAAATCGAAGTGACGCTTGAATTTCATTAAGAGACGCTTTTCTGTGCACCAAGCTTTCCTAAAGTAGCTTGGCACAAAAACCAAGATGGTCAATGATGGCAATGAAACTTGGCATTTTAGGGTATTTTGGTCCAAAAATTCGAAAAACGATGCCAGAATTTTGAAAAAATATTTCCTGCAGATATATGACATAAAATTTCAATTTTGCATATCGAAAATTTTAAATTCATCAAAAATGTTTCATTTCTATCAAAATCAAATTTAGTATATGCTATTCGATTGGAAATGACGAGCATTTCAAAACTGACCACATTTTTAAAACTTGAAGCAATCTAAAAAAAATTATGAATAAAATAAAATTTCGGATTTTGGCAAAATTTTGGTTTTTCGCATTTTTCGACCAAAACTCGTTTGGATACCTTAATACCTCTGCCGTTCAATTGTCTGGTGGGGTCTTTTACTGCGTAGTCTTTGCGTGCATCTAAGGTGAATGTGGGGCTCTTGGATGTTAAATAACCCACCCACTCAAGGGTCCCAAAGGATTTGACAAACTGAGTTAGGGGGTATATGTACTGGCAATTTTTAGGCGGTTCAGATGGGATAGAATGGGATTTGGACCCTCTGGTAGGTAAATAACCCCACAGATGGTTGGTAATAACCCATCCAAATCCAAACACATGCCTATGTCTGGTGTTCATGTCCATTATCTAGAATTTGACTACATTTGCGAAGTATTCATAAACGGCGTGAAAATTTAATTTATTTTTATGAAGAATAACGCAAAAGTCACTTTTTGACATCGAAGCATTTCTGACATCTGTCTATCTCCTTCCTTAACTGGCTCAAATAAAGGTGAAGCCATTCCATCATAGTAGTACCATTGGTCCACGATTTTCACAAGACAAGTGAAGTGGCCGGGCCCACTAATATTGCAGCTTCCCAAATAGTATTTTATGCCAAGAATTGTGATTTCTTCCGGTACTTTGCGCCATTCGTCTGCTGGCATTCCATCGAAACCAATAGAAAATAGAATTGGATGGGGCTGAACAAACACGGGGTCTCCAATCTTGTTCGTGGTACCACAGCAGTAATATGCGTAGCCGTTGCTACTATTTTCAACGATGAACGATCCGGCAATTTGCGGTTTATAGTCAAATTGTTGACGACATCGCACTTTTTGCCGCCGATTGCGAAATAAATGTAATATTTCTTCCTCGACATTCATATCATACGTATATTTCAATGAAAATCCGCAAAAGTCACGAATAGTTTCGGGATTGGGACAGGTACTATCTGCCTCGGAACATCGAGCCCTGCAGCGTATTGCTGCAAGATATTCAAGAGGTTGAATCAAAGGATGGTAGTCGTTGCCGTAAAGGTCGATTATTTTCGAAGAAGCAGCTAGCTTCAGGGGTTTGATCAGTTTGACGACTAGATCTTCTTTTGCTTCTCCAATCGTCGCTCGACCAGAAACTACACTTTTCGCAAAGTCTTTGATTGCAATTGTGCAGTCGTTTGGTACTTGAGTGATGTGGTCGATGCAATCAGGATCGCTGACGAAGAAAGCAGCTAGTGAAACAAGTATGCCGTCCCAAGGACAACTGTTTGTCATGTTTCTGCCGCCCCATCGCAGTTGTAACTTTTTTATTATTGAATGGCGTAGTGCCGTTAATTTTAATTCGTCGTCGATTTTAATCGACTGGCGTTGCCGGTTCTCGTTCCAGCGTTCCTCAACCTTTAATAAATTCACTGACTAAAAAATATGACTTTCGTAAATGAAGATATATTAGGAGCCGATTGAGAATTTCTTGTGACCGAAGGAAAAATGCATGGCTCGTCTTTTTCATTGTCCGTGATAATAACCAGGCGATGGACCACTTCGAAATCAATTGAAAATGCAAAGAGATAGATGTTTAAGAAAATACTGATAGATTTGATAGTTTTAGTTTCGTACAGCGCCACCGGCAGCTTTTTCCAAGTCTCAATGATGCTAATTTGAGTAAAATTTTCGAGATTGTCCAAAACGAGATTATCGAGACAGGCATTTTTCAGGAGTCGTCAAATCAGGGAGTTTCCTAAATTACCCGGGTGTCGAGAACCTGACCTCAGACCTGGCCCATAGGGGTGGGGTCACCTGATTGAAAAGCACTATTGAAGACATTACAGTAAAAATCGTTTATAGCGGTATCGGTTATAACGGTAAATCGCTTATAATGGTCAAAATGACGGATCCCACCGCCCATACCTGTAACGGGTGTCCCAGACCACGGGGTCTGGACCTTCTCGGGTGGGGGTTAGCTTGGGAAAGTCCGACCCCTCCCTGGTTACAGGTATGCCACCGTCTATGTTTTATACAGCGACACCATCGTTTATAACGGTATTCATCTTTAATGGTCAGGATTAACCGGTACCCATTTACCGTTATAAACGATTTCTACTGTACTTGATTGTGTAATTCCTTTATAATTT
The DNA here is from genome assembly GCA_034698105.1 of Plectus exinocaudatus. NCBI lineage: Eukaryota > Metazoa > Nematoda > Chromadorea > Plectida > Plectidae > Plectus > Plectus exinocaudatus. The sequence continues at coordinate 3,672 of JAQGAX010001616.1, read as the reverse complement.
GGCGTTTTCTGCGCCCTGCTTCAAAATTGGAAATGTACTCCTCGTTTATACTGCTAATCCACATGTCGCATTGAGGATTTTGCAGCCAAGGCGAAGGCGGTATAATATAAAGCCATTTCATGAGGCAGTACAAAATTTTCAGCGCCATCCAGCAGACTTCGGATGAAGATGTCGTTTTTGTTTCCTTATCTTCATCCTCATCAACAACTATAACGATATCGTCTTGTTTGTTTGCATCGACATCATCTTGTTCTTGTGATATGCCCCGTGAAGTATTGTTCCGTGAAACTGAACCAAATGGATGTTTTGCAGCCAATTCTGCTTTGAAGAATTTCTGAAAACCGGGAGACAGTAGATCGAAATGACATAAATTGCGTTTGGTATTCTCCGAGCACACTGTCATCGTAACGAGAACCATTATTTGATGGAGGATAACGAGGAAATACCCTCAGATGCCAGCTCAACTGCTCGAGGGGATGGGTGCCCTGGTTAGGATGGGGCTCCTGCTTCCGCAAAATGCAAAGACTTCCCAGTGCAACCCCTTCCCCAGTCATTCCGGAGTCGTCAACCTCTAGATCAGCCAGAGATAGCCACGAGGGGGTATGAGGGGGGTATATCACCCTCACAGGCACCCAAATCACCCGAATCGAAAAATGGGTTTGCATGGAAATCACCCCCACAGAGGGTCAGAAAAAAATTTACACTGGATAGAATGGCACTCTTTCCGAAAAAGTGACGTCATATCATCCCCTGACAAAAAACCCGTCGCTATCTCTGGATCAGACTGTCTTGCTGTCATGAAATAAGCGATTGAAATGACTTACAGCCTGACGGTAGCTAGCGCGCCTGAGCATGTTGGACAGAAATGACTGCAGAAACTTTAGGGTGCGCCGCCCCCTACAGCCGGAAGTGAGTAGAAACTGTCCATTTCGATAATCAGAAAAGCAAAATACCATTTAGCATTTCAACAATAACAACGTAGGTAAATGACCGCTGTTGGATGTAGAAAAGCATTTCGGTAAAAAATTCATCGCGCAACGGCGCTATGACCAGAAGTAATTGTGTTATCCAAAATTAGTGACATCAGATCATTAATTAAAGTGATAGTAATACCATTAATTATATCAGGCAGAATTTTGGGACTGATTTCATGTCAATATAGGATCATTATTTCATAGCATATCAGAAATTAATTAATGATATCAGAAATTATATTATTAATTTTACCGTAGATAAATTACAGATAAATTGAAATGTTATGATGGTACCGTCACGATCATGGGGCGGTTAGATATGAGAAATCACATTTTGATTTCTGTGTGATGTATGTGATTGCTGCTGGTATTAGAAATAATAATTAGGCATTAATTACTAATATCAGTAACAGATAAGTAATTAATTTGACTTCGCAATTCAGATCATTTTCAAACAGTTATCAGATCGTTATCAGATCACTGACAGAATTTCGTATTATTAATTATCACTGGAAACGACCGAAACACGCTCTTTTAGGTGATTGGGTAGGCTTGCGATGCTCTGCTACTGTATTTATACTGAATGATGGCGTAGTGACAGAAAAGGAATTGAATAACGTACCTCTGCTTTGGAAAATCAGATAAGCCATGTAGCTTATAAACTTGACAATGACTTCGGGAGCGCTTTGGTCGGTATTTGCGCTGAATCGCATTGTCCTGAAACGTCAGCGATTCCTTTTTACGTTAAATCGTTTTTTTCGTAAATCGCTGTGGTCGTAAATATCCAATTAAGCATTGTGAAACCGTGTTAAACCATATTACTCAGACCAGTAATTGGTAGCCGAGACCAGAGGTTGAACCGGTCGACGGGAGGGGAGATTCTTTGCAGCACTTTCGTGTCGGAATTTAGGGAGAATCCAGATTCTGAAAAAAACTTTCACCGCTTTTTTGGCGGAAATGTTTTTTTGCGATCACTATTTTGGCGATTATGTTTTTTTCCGGCTGGCCCCTAACCTGGTTGCAGGTCTGATATTACTGCATTTTGGATATAACTGAACACAGCCCCTATAAATACTGAAAACGGCCCTATAGACTCGTGGTCTGAAAACGGCCCCTACAGGCGCCTTCAGTCTGAAAACAGCCCCTACAGATGCTTCGGTCTGAAAACGGCCCCTATAAACGTTGACCATATGAAAATCAAGTTAGTTTCATTACTAAAATGAATTACAATTATAAATACAAATGAATGATTGAATTAATGAATAATTAATCTCTTAGATTTTTATTAACTGATTAACTAACAATCAGCTGTTATAACTTTGAAAATTTATTAATTTAATTTCTAATCAATTTTGTTACAATTGCAAAGTAAAATACAGGGTAACGCACACTTATCTATTTGACACTACTGTATGTTCGCTTATAACTGTTTAACTTCTGAACCTATTTCAATCAAATTTTAACACGTATTTGAGTTTACCCACGAGTTTTTTTGATCAAATAATTGTTGAACTTTAAATTCAACATTCTTTGAGATATGAGCTTTTCCTGAAAAGCCTCAATTGCGGTAAGAAATTTAAAAAATATGCATGTTTTATGCTAAAAATACTAAATTGCGTTTGGAATTTATTTCAATCGAATTAGCGTTAAATTTTTATCTTGCCGGTGCAATTGTTGTTCCCGTAACTCATTTGCTAATGCTTATATTATAGCATGTTGTAGAATATTAATGTTGACGATAAGGTACGTAATCGTGCAACCAACGACCAGCCAGAATTTCGTTCATTTCGCATTTCACTAAAAGAGCAGTAAGCAAAATGAAAATTCAGCTATTAAGACAGAAATTTATGCTTGTCGAATTAAATTGACCATAGCAGGAGATTGAGAAATGATACAAACTTGTTTATGCGACATGCTGCGTTTACGATCATCTCAGCCGACTTAATTTAGATCGGCTTGACGTTCTTAGATTTAAAAAAGACTTCATTTAGCGCACAAATTTTTGTATTGTCATTGTGATGTTGACCAAACGACAGTGTCCAAATCGCTTTCATTCCATCAGCAATCGTTCATTCATTATAACGGTCCGCTTACTAGAAGTTTGAGGAAGCATCGCAAAACTTTTGAAACCGGAATGTCAATCCAAAGAAATTCACTGCTTATCTTAATAACAAAGATATGGCCAAGGAGCTGTCAACCTTATGCCATTTCATAAAACTATTTTCAATATATAATTTACCAACCCCTATTACCAACCCTCTTATATAACTTTACTTATCCTTTTACTCATTATTAATCCTTCTTTTCATTATTAACCCTGGCGGTTATTAGACGTCGAATATGAACTCTGCCTTCCCTCTCTGCCGCATTACATTTTGTCCTTCTTACCTTCGCTTTCTCATGTTGTGTATTTTTCATGTGTGTGCAGTGGAGGAGTAAATCAAATAAATAAATAGTAAATCATAAGTACTATAATAATTAAATTAATAAATTTTTCAAAGTTCTAACACCTGATTGAAGTAATAATTAATCAGTTAATAGAAATCTAAGCAATTAATTATTCATTTAATCATTCAGTCATTCATTCAATCACTCATTTGTATTTATAATTGTAATTCATTTTAGTAATGAAACTAACTTTGATTTTCATATGGTCAACGTTTATAGGGGCCGTTTTCAGACCGAGGCATCTGTAGGG
>JAQGAX010001615.1:0-10612 GCA_034698105.1 Plectus exinocaudatus | reverse complement strand
CCCCCCCGACCCCCCCCCTGGACCCCCCTGGTTACACCTATGGTTGTAATTAGTTTTATGAAACAGGCCCTCGAAACAATTAGCAACTTTCTCTCTAAACTGACCCAAGTCAATGGAGAGGATGGCAGCGCTGATGGCCAACGCAGCGCCGTAGTGGGGTATGAGAATGAAGGCGACGATGATCATCATTACAATAGCTAGTCCGCAGTTCTGAATAAGCGACGGTCGCAGCTGAATGTCCTGGTCGGCGAAGGGGTAATGCTCTTGGAAAGTGGTGACGTTGAACTGCGGGTACCGATCGGCCACCGTTCGCAGACTGACCACAGCCTGAACCAGGGTGTATGGTGTCTGAATGTTTCGCATGCCCAGCTGCAGCCGAAACGCGTGCATAGTATTGTACTCCTAAAATTATATAGTCACTTGTCAGTAACGTTTACTTGCTGAAGAGCGTTCGCTGTGGTGGTGGGAGTGGAACATGACTCATCCATTGCTTTTAGTTTCGCTTAGGAAGGAATTTGGTGCGTATTTATTTGCCTGAATGAGATAATATCCTCCAATATCCTCCCCCATATCAAGGTGGCCCTGCTGTAGTAAGGGGATATCCATTAGTACAATGCAATACTCGCAAATTAGTATCAATGCAGAATAAAAATGTAAACAATTTAATTTAGTAGCCATAAGCAAAGTTTACCGTTTCGTTTGCCCAATTCTGTCCCCACACAGTGTCCAAGTCCCAGAGTCGTCGACCCGGCGCCGACAACATCCACGTGCGGCACTCCTTGTACCAGCTGAGCGTGGTGTTGGGCACCGGCCATCCGTACTGGTCGTGCTCGACTTGCAGATATTTCGCAAAATGGTAGTACCAGAACATCGTCGCATTTCTGGGCATAATATGGTTTGTGTCCTCAAGTTCGCTCATCATATTCAAGAATGCTGTTGCTTCAGTTTCGTTGGAGAAATCTGGTGGATTGCTCGACACGAGCTGCACTTGCAGGCCTGAAATTTCTCTTTAATGCTTTATATGTTTATGATGATTTATATGCTTTATATGCTTAAGACGATAATGCTTAAGACTATTTGATCATTTTTCCTCATGGTGAAACATAGTATAAAAGTGACAATTAAATCTTCTTTAAGTGATCCGCAAGTTAGCAAGATCCTTGCGCCTCTTTCTGTTCATACGAATTTGTTGCAATTACCACACAGAATGGAGCGAAACCGGAACGAAGATGCTTGAATTTTAACTCAAACTGATACCAAGAAGGCAGTGATAACCTTAGAAAAATCAATATCAAAAGTAATGATACCTTGTGTCCAAAACGTTTGATCCATCATATCGTAATAGCGTGTTGCATAGTAATCTTCCAGAACAAGAAACTTAGGCGGCAGGCCTTCCATGATATTTAGGCAACCAATAATAGAAACGACGACGTAGATAATAAAGATAAGCAGAACGCACATCTTTGTTGTCCATTTCATCAGGAATGGGCCATAATGATCGTTAAAAAACCTGCTCATCATCGAATCTTCGTCCTGATGTGATGGTAAGCAGACATCGTCATCGATGCTGGCAGCTCTCAAATAAATTAGTGAAATTACAGTTAAATTCAACTAAAATTTTAAAAAATTAAATTAAAATTGTTTCTCTGCCAAGCGTGAAACAGAACGAAAGTACACTGTACTGTTTTTAATTTGAAAACTTAAAAAATATACTTACATTTTATTAGCGCGAATTAATTTATTGTAATATTCTTGAACGTCGATAAAGCTAATTATCCTGCTCGATTTCTTGATTTCTTTTTTGTCAGACAAAGAAGCGAGGCTTGACTCGCTAGCAATATCAGAGACACGTTTTTCTTCCACTACGACGTTGCCCGATTTTTTGTTTTGGTCTTTTCCAATCGATTTCACGATGCCGTTTTTCTTCCGATATTGTTCTAATTGATCGCTTCGAGATGATGCACCAGATTTAAAAATTTTATCAGTCAGAGATAATTCTAAAAGTAATTTTACACTCTTTAACAGATGCAGTACATAGCAAATAAAACTCCTGATTGATTTTAGGGCCGGATAACGCTAGAATTGACTGAAAATTAAGACAAAATGACGAATAAACGAAGAGATCCAAACGAAATGACTAGTGAAATTTTTTCTATCTAGTGGATCTTTATAAACTAATTACGCGACAGAATCCGTTCATATACTGTTCCCTCGGTCGTTCTGGAACCACTCATACCTGACGTCACGCTTTTTGGCTTTTTTTGGTTTTTTACCCCCATCACGCTCAAATCATTCGATACCTATATGCGCTACAGCGTTATGAATTCTTGATTTCCATATACCCTCCACAACCCCCTTCCCAAATATGCCATCACATATGAATAGCTCCTTTCGGCAACCAATAAACGACGAACCTGAGTCGCCAGCACCAGTTGAATGCGTTATTTCGATGCAAGGCAGCACGTGTTGTCCGTTCTCCTCCATGTCGCCGCAAAACGACATGACTGCCGTGAAGAAGGTCAGTTCGTAGATGTAGGTGAAGGCGATGCCGATCGACACGTACAGACAGAAGAGCCGAATGCCGGGCAGAGTCGTCAAGCAGCCAGTGGCGAAAGAGAGGAAATCGGTCACTGACGTGATGGTGATGGAGACGGCCGCCTCGGCCATTGTGTGGGCGAGGCGTTGAGCAGTGGGCAGCAGGGGGTTGGTCCGATGCCAAGCGGCGCTCATCACGAACATATCATCCACCGCGATTGCTGCAGAAAGAGGGCTACAGTAGAACCCGGAGAAGAAAGGCTACAGTAGAAAGAGGGCTACAGTAGTATAAGAGAAACCCTGATATAAGAGACATTTTTCGATTTCCCCTGCATTCTCTTATATCAGGGTTTCACTGTATACAGCGTTGCTCATATCAGCGATGTGCGCAGCTGGGACGGACCTTTTGGCTGAAAGCAAGCTGATTGGTTGTCGTCATAGCGACAGCCAGTCATCATGTTTCCCGCCAAATTTCGCCCCGCTGCTCACTCCATTGGCTTATGTATGGATAAGTTATTGTTCCTCAAGTAATTTTTGTTAAAGCTATCCTACCTTACATGCACTTATATGAAATTTTCGCCCAAAGAAATCGTCGATATAAACTCACACATGACAAGAAAAGGTGCCACGTTGGCGATTCTGTTAAAGAAGGTTCCAGATAATAATATTGCTCCATAAGAGCTTCCAATCGCCAGCAGCGCGTTTATGATACCTGAAAAGATTCTCTCATTGGGCGGGTAAAATAATCGTTACTTAGGCGTTACTTAGTTAAGTAATGCGTAAGGCCATGATGAAGCATAGCGCTGAGTATCGCTAAGTTTAACTTAGCGTTACGCAACGACTATTTTATCCGCCCATTGCATATCATGTGAATCATTTATTTATTTATTTATTTATTTCTCGACTTTGCAAATTCCACTGATTTCAATTAAAGTAATTTCGAATTATTTTTGGGCCACCACCAGAGCCATCTGGCGTTTCGTTTCGGTATTTGAAGAAAACATAAAACGCAGTACAAATCTTAGTTGAAGCTGTTGGTATTAATACTTCTGCCAGTTAGAGAGGTACTGTATTTCTCTAACCTGCTAGTGCAAGATGTGGCTTGCTTTTCACCCAGTCGATGCCGGTAAAGCCATCTCGCTGCATGAGAACAAAACTGAAGGCTATAGTATACACAGTCAATAGCCCAAAAGTGACCATAAACTTGGGTACAACGACGTCAGAGACTTTTAGCAATCCTTCGTCGAGTGATCCGTTTCGATAAAAGCCGAACTCGAGCAGCGCTAAAAATCGGTTGGGTTGAGCATTCCAATGTTAGTTAGATTTTTGGAGCACAAAATTCATGTAATGCGTTGATAGAAAACTAAGGGGCTGTTCATATATTACGTAACGCGAAGGGAGGGAGGGGGTGTCTGAGATGGTATGTTACGCGCGCGTTACGCTATGACGTCACTCCTTTGCTTAACCATACGGAGGGGGTGTCAAAATTGGCCGATAGTCGTGTTACGCAAGCGTTACTGGAGGGTGGGGATGTCCGAGAGTGACCAAAATTCGCTTTACATAATATATGAATGGTCCCCAAGCACGCTGAATTACACAGGCATGCTGACTGTTTCGGGTAACCTTGTCGAGTGACTAACCGAGGCCGTACCATCGTCGGAGTCATCTCCAGAACGCTGGGCGTCGCGCAGTGGAAAGAGGCGCCAAGAGGGCACTCCTCGAGGGGGCGTCAAAGGGCATTGATGGGTGTCGTGGATTCAGACGCCAAGACCCCATACCACAGCCTGTGGCCACCGTTCAACAGTTACGCTTCGTTTTTGATTGCACTTACGCGATGGTTCCGAGTAGACGATGTAATCGGTCAGTTTCTGGCGCCACAGAGTGCTGATGTTTTTTATGAGACCTTCGCGTAAGTTGTAGGTCAGTCGCAGCGCCAGGGCATAGTCGAAGTGACCCTGGGCATCGATGATGCGCGGGCGTGCCACTAATGCGCCCAAATAAATCGGCTCTCCTCCTCGAGAAGAAATCGGGTAGGTGACTTGAATCTTAACATGCTTATCACTATGATGCCGTTCACGATTCAGCGCCATTTAATTGCAACCCTATTAAATTAGAATGTTTCCTGTTTTACAATCTCGTTTTCAGAAACGGGTTAATAAAAACGACAAGTCGTTCTAATTTCCCGACTCGCGGATGTTCCAATGAAATGACGCACAAATGGGATTCACGTCCGAAAACGGACACGCGTCTCGTCTGAGAACACTACCTCCTCCAAATGGTGACCTTTTCAGAAACCAAAGAGGACGTCCCTTTATTAACTAACACTAGTTCTCAGTTGAACCGGTAACACAATCGTTTCGTAAAGTTAAGTAAGACCTAGCAATACTCAGTGCTATACTTCATAATGGACTTAAGTATGACTTAACTTACGAACCGTTTACGGAATGATTGTGTTACCGGCGAAATGATTTGAAGTAAAAAGTTCAATGCCTGCTCAGACTTAGATCTCCGTCCACCACAGTGAAGCAGGCTCACTGATAACGCTTACCGCTTCTTCGGCAATACTGAGCGCAATGTCACCCAATTCGCCGCTGAAGTTGGCCCAATACCTTGACGGCTTCAGCATTTCCAGGTAGCCGTTGTCATAACAGGACTGCTCATACATCATGCAAAGATCTTGAAATCCAATTCGATAGGTCTCGCCGTCAGCAGTGATATTAACCGATAATCCGTTGAGAACGTAATCATTGACTCTGATGGTTTCATTCAAGTACTTGAGGTCGAGCATGTTCGGTCGACTACCGTCCTCAAGTGCTTTGCCCCATACTACAATGTCTGTCCAACTGGCGTAATCGTAGCTTTTTCCCGGCCAAAAGCGATTTTCATCCACAGGCCAATGTTCCTGAAATGCTATCATGTGAAACTATTAAAGATTGAACAAATATTTCAAAGCTAAGGTCCTTAGCACAAGACGCTAGGCCAGAACGACCTAAAGGAGACCACTAATTATTCAATTATCAATATCTTGTGCGATGAAACTTTTTCTGGTGGTTGAGGCACATGATCCCTTCACATCAATCGTTGACGACGACGTTCTCACTTTTAGAACTGCTCTTTCATAGTGCCATGGGGCATCTTCCGGTGAAAACACATATTCTGGCTCTGTAATCTCGAGCTCTTTTATTCGTAGAAATCCCAATGCCAGCAGCGCTGTCAATAGCAATGGTATAGCGCAGAATATACGGCGAAACTTGTAGACGAACAGTGCCCAATTAAAGAAGAAATTGTGCATAAACCGATCAACCGACATTATGCTATTGATAATTTTGCATATTGCCGTTCTGATAGGCAATGAAACGATCTGAAACGAAATAGAAAATTTTTAGTCATCGCATGACGACGCGCGAAACTTTAACCACATTCTTTTAAAAAGTTGGACCTTAGATAACGCGATCGGTCTCAACTAATTACGATTCGCAGATAAATTAAAATTCAAAAAGAAATTTTGACCGAAGCCGTACACCGCCGAAAAGGATTCGGCATGACGCAATTTGAAAAACTGAACCCGAAAACGGAAATACACATTGGCGAGTCACTGGATTTCCGCCAGTCACAGACTAGAAGGCGAATTCATTTCTGTGGGTGGAAAGTAGTGGGTGATGCGCGACTCGGGCCTTCTATTACTGCGCAGATCAGATCCCGCTCTGTCGCCAATGCGGTAAACATAGGACAGAGGACGATAAATGTTCCTTCGTGCAGTCGTCGACTGAATCCTTTGCAGTACACAAATCGTCCTATTCGACGATTTCATCGCCCCGAAATGCGCTCTGACCTTTGCGACGCGAGAACAACATACTTAGTTGGGCAATAATGGTTGAGACACTTTTCAATCAATCATTCGTAATGAAACAGGAAAGTGTACTTCAGTAAGGAAACAATTTCTATTCTTAGCGTGCATAATGGTTTTCCCAATGTGCGCAGAAGATCTATAGAATTTAGAGACCTAATCCCCATCAGCGGTCAGTGGTGATGCCCCCTTGTCCGTTGTTCGTTTCGGAGTCACATTAACTTTGGCGATCCGCCATTTGCAGCAATCAGTTGAGAAACTGAAGATGAAATCCCTACATTTGAACTTCCACTATTAAAATTGAGGCGCCTTTAATCTGTTGTCCTGGAAAGTTTTGGCAGATAGATCGAAAGGAGAATATTGATAAAAGATTGCTCCAGGCATTGCAGTCTCTTTCATAGAGCAATGGTGTCTGCCGTATAAATTGCAGCATACTTGAACGCCAGCATGCGCTGAATTGGATCTACGCACGTAAAAAGTACGCCTTATTTTATGGACTTCCGTGCAATTGGAGGTATATTGTAAATTTAACAAAACGTAAATGCAAAACTTAATTGTTTTCCAAATAGTCTGCAAGAACCTCTTTTAATATCGTTCTATTGTAAATCTGTGGTCGATATCGCGAAAAGATAGTAATGCAATACCATATTTTAATATCCTGATGTTCACCATTATAAATAGTATAAAGCAATTAATCTGCCTGATCACAAATGAAATCAAATGAAACGAGCATTGATTGATGAAGGATTTGCTGCATAGAATCGAAGCGTTGACTTTCAATAATGGGCCCACCGATATTGAGTGGGACTGACGTCAGACCAAAGCGTAGGTGGAGATCCTCCAAAAACCCAGTGCACATTTTAATGGGATGGGTCGGAAAGAAGCACAGTAATACTGCTGAGCAGGCATGGGCACCGATTTGGGCTTGGGGGTTATGGTCGACTGTCTGGGTGGGTTATATAACCCCCAATAGGATCACCAAGGGGCTTGGGTACCTTATTATAGCAACAACAAAAAATTTCGCCCCGTCTTGGCGACCTTTTTTTAAAAAAGGTCTTAGTCGCCAGGTCAATTTTCAGCCCCCGAAAAACGAAAACACTGTACTCCTCCCCTGCTCATTGAAAACTTTCTCATAATCCCCAACCCATTTTTCCAAATCCTATCGGACCCCTTGCGGGGGTTAAACAACCCCCCACGCCCCTGTCTGCTGCTGAGGATCATTTTGAGGATTATTCGCAATTTTTGTCAAGCACCGGGCTTGCCAGCTAAGAGCTAAGCTATGAGAAAGCCGATCGCTAAGCCGCTAAACAACAGCATCCCAAACAAATCGACAAATCGATATTGATCGAATCTCAGTCGCAGTCCGACGAGTGAGTGCCGTCCTATGTCTTTATTGTGGCGCTCGGCGTAGCCGACCTGATGAACGAGCAACTGCTCGATCGGCATTGGGGTGTCGTGCAACATTTTTGCGTATCGCTTCGCATTTGTCGTGAAACTGAAATTTTATAATAACAGCAACATATGTCTTCGACATATCTAACCTTTGGTCTTCAAGAACAGCCCTCAGAGAATCGGCGAACGTTTCCAATGTGAAGTGCATTTTGTCAATGATGATGCCAACTCTTCGTTTCTCTACCACTTTGGCGTTCTTGAAGTGGTCGGCAAATAGGGGCATTAGCAGCATCGGACTACCATTGTGCAGAGCTTCCAAGATGCTGCTCCACCCTGCTTGCGCAATTAGAGCTCGATATTTATGATGGTCTGAAATTCATTGTGATAATAAAGTACTGTATTACTTCTAAAAGACCACTCTTTCTCTCACTCTCTCTCAGGCTCATATTCTTAGAGAAGGACATTCCACCTTGTTAATCCACGATCGAAGCGTTTTGCACTTGCGTCTATTATTTTTGCGTTTACACGTGTCCCCATTGTAGCAGTCTAACTCATACCTGTAACCGGGGGGATCTGGGGGGATCCACCCCCCTCCAGCCAGGGCTTGGACCCCCCGGCCGGGAAAAAACATTTTCGCCACAACGTGGCGAAAAATTTTTTGACGTTTTTTTGAATTCGCGCCGGAATCCCGACACGAAGTACCGTAGCGCCTACCCTCCCCCTCCCGGACCGGTCAGAACCCCCCGGACCTCGGACCTCTGTTACAGGTATGGTCTAACTAACGAATAACATTTTATAGTTCACCATCAATCTCCGTTAGCGGTTTAACATGCTAATTAATAATGTACGCACTCATTAATTCGACTTGCGGTATCCATCTTGTCAAGTAGACGTTGGAAGCCACTCTTTCAGTCGTGCTGATATTTTCAAATTTTACAACAAAAGTGTAGTCGGGAAATTTGGTGAAAACGCGGAAGATGATAGATTGCATTTCTTCCGGCATGTCAACCGTATTCACAATCGCACCGAATGACATCAAGACCAATCCTTTTTTCGAGTTATCGGCTATACTCTGCCACTCCTAAACGAAGTCAGAAAATCTAGGTTCTAATCGTAACCTGCTGACAATTCATCAAGCAAAAATCATTTAGTTCGCGATTACCTCGGATAAGTACCTTCGACTTTTGTCAACAGTGAATCCACCCGAATAAAGCATATTGCTCGACTGGGGCGCTGGAAAGTCCAGCACAGACATGCTGTTGATCAGCGACAGCTGCGAATGGGCGGACAACTCGAGCAGGTCGGGAAAATTACGACCGTTATGACGCCGATATATTTCGGTTTCGGTTGCTTGCGCGTGGTACAAGAACATTAACTGAGTGACTTGTGCAATGCCATAGTTGACCAGGCGGTCGAGGAAAGACATTTCATCGCTGAATGGGGCGAACAGCTCTGCAATATTTTACAGTATTTATTCATAAAGAAACTTTTACTAGACAGAACTACTTTCGGCAATTTTGCAAATGGGTGATTGAAAATAGGTGCACTCCGTTTGACTGTCTTTCAGTGCTTCTGACTGCTTCTGTAGTAAAAGAGAAATAAAAGAATACTGTATTCTCTCTCTATTAGTACGGTGCCCTAATAATACGGTACCTCTAATCTCTAACGTGTTATCGTACTAGAAAACTGTGTTTTTGTGGTAACATACGTTAAGGAATCTTTGACACGTTTCTTTTTGCAATTTTTGGGATACCTTCTTGAAAAAGGTTCAAAAGAGTTTCAATCTTTTCGCGATTTACCAAATTTGTAGATGATCACAGACAATACGCTTTACGATGCTTTTAAGATAACTAAAATTCACCAGGGATGAAACTGGGCGGATATTCGACTCCGAGTGCGAATGGCTGCATACGCCAGACGGCGGTCGCCGACAACCATACTCTGGTCTCAATGTTCAGCGACTGAAGCAGTCCGAAGGCGCACGTATCGTACTGTTCCAGCATGCCAATATCAAATTTATATTGCCGCAGAGTTCGTAGCAGTTCGTTGTTCTTGGCTAATGCTGAAATTAAATGGTCTCATTTCTTCCCTGCTCCTTCGACCAAGAAAATATGGAATCAACCAAGTGCTGTGCTTAGTAAAGCACCATAGCGATGGACAAGTTACGCTTTATACGAAGCATGAGCCGCCAAAAGTGAAACAGATGACGGGACGACATACCTTCACAAGCATCAATCATAATATTGCCGACTTTCCACAGCTTGCGCGTAATGTTTCGCGTGAGGATTCTGCTATCCTCAAACGGCCCAGGATTGGTCCACATTGTGGCAGCCGCTCGAGTTCTCTCCAAATCCATCGACACTCGCATGACGGTCGCGTGTCGACTGCCATTCGTCGCCACCAATGGATCAATGTCGGCTAACAGAAGAACCTGAAGACTTTATAGTTGCACACTTTCGGGAAAAGAGCGAAAAAGACAGAAACGCAGAAGTATTTCACGCCCACATTCTGTTGAAAGAACGTGTTCAGACAGAACTTTGGCTTGTTGTACACGCCCGAGCCGCTTTCGGACATTTCATCGCGATCTATTTCTTCGCGGTTCATTTCATCGCCGCCTTCAATTCATCGCCGTACTTTCCATCGTGGTGTGCTATTTTTATCACGTAGGATGAGTTAGAGGGGCGTAGTGGATACCCCTCTACAATCCTAATTTCTATTGTATTGTATGTAATATGGGATAATAGAATATTTCATTTCCTATCATCGCTTACGGCCATACCACGTTGAAAATACGCCATCCCGTCCGATCTGGCAAGTCAAGCAACGTTGGGCCGGGTT
>JAQGAX010001614.1:0-10613 GCA_034698105.1 Plectus exinocaudatus | reverse complement strand
ATCGCTATTTCAAGGATTCTGGCAAAAAATCGAAGCAGGATCAATGTCCACAAGCAAAAACCGCATAAGTGCACAAAATTGTCTTGCCGGGTCGATGTGCACTTATCCGGTTTTCACTGTAGCGGCATTAAGAGTAAGAGATTGGTGCGTTTGGGCTAATTTTTTGCACATCGCTAAAGCAAAATTTTTGTTCATCTTTTACAAAAAAGATCTCGCTGATCGGACGTCATCTGAGCGAGTGGGGAGCTTTCGAAATTTTCGTATCCTGAAATTTCTTTGTGAAAATTGCGCGCGATCGAATGCCAATTTATTCCGAAAGCGTTATTTTGGAATCCAGTAACGTTTTCGGATGGTTCGAACGATCGGCTGTCCAATAAAAATGGAGATAGTCAATTTCCAGGATGTCAAATTCAGGATACCAATTGGATAATCTGGCACTTAACAAAAGCTGGGGAGTAATGACATTAAGTAACGACATTCATGCGTGGTTTGTGCATGTGCGCTTTTTGTCGCAATCGAATCGAGATCATTCTGTCGCTTTGTCTTAAGGCCCGCGCATACCTCTCCTGCATTTACTGCTAAAGTTTTACTGCATGCATAAAACATAGGATATCGATTACTACGTTTTGTGCATGCAGTAAAACTTTGCAGTAATAACAGGAGAGGTATGCACGGGCCTTCACCCGCTTCACAACAGTATCTTTCGAAAACGTAGGTCAATTGAAATAGGGATCATGAATCTTCTTTATTGACTGAAACGCAATTTTAACAAAATCTGAAAAATCAAACATGAATTATCACAATTGCAGCTTGAAATAACGATATATGCACGCGATACAATCATCGTAGTCGTCATTTGGTCTAATTGGTGCATACAACTACGCTAAATGGTCCGCCACGAGATACAAAAACAAAGAAATTCCCTGACGGCACATTAGTGTCGACCGCTGAACTCCATGTGCAAGAAGGAAGGCATGTTAAAACTGGCGATGTCAACGTTAGCACGGAAGGAGCAGTTAGTGAAAAAAAATTTTCGCCAATTTGATTGCCGAAAGCGGCTGGCGAGGTTCCGAGACCAAATTGGCACAACTGGGAAACCGATGAAGAGCAAGGGCAAGTTATGGTCGATTGACAGCCAGCGCTGGTACATCCACTGTTCGATACGACGATCGTAGGATTCCGAAAAGCAGGATTACCACCGATGAGTGGCAGAACCAGGCTAGTCAGAGGCGGGCAGCAGACTGAAAAAATCTTGTTGTCTTATTATAATTCGAAAAGTGGCGGCGGCGGAGAAGGTCACCGCACATGACGTGGAGCATGTGGGGCAGGTAAGGCGAGTCGCTGGGAAGGGTGGATAGTAAACGATTGCGGGAAGTTGCACCCCCTTCCCATTTTGGCGCAATCGCCCAGAAATTTTTTCAGTTCGGTGGGGGTTGCAGCCTCCAGCCGCTAGATGGTGTCAAGCATACCTCTTCAGCTCCCGCCATTAATAAGCAAAAATCCAGGAGGTCCCTCGACTTTTGACTGTTGATTGCACGCCCCTTAGAATAGTATAAACAGAATAGACAGAATGGTATAAACCCTTTCCGCCGAATACAAGAAAGGTTATGTTGGGGCCAGAAAAATGTTATAAACCCGAAGACTTTTGGGTACTCACTCCTCCCTATAAACTTCATGCAACTGGTGTAGGTTCGCTTTTGCAAACGGTAAGATGCTTTTATTTTACTGTTTTCAAACGTGAACTAACCGCTTTTGAAAAGCTGACGGAGGATTTCCCCCCGTCCCCGTCCCCCTGGCGCCGCGCCTACAGCAAACACTTATCATTTTATTATTTTCGGAGCCGAACTCACTTGGCTTGAAAGACTGGTAGGCCGTAGAACCGCCTTTGTCGAAAATGTTCATGAACAGATCGAGGTCGCAGCCGTTGAATGGCGTTGGCACGCAAGTGCACGTCAGCGTGAATCCAGCCGGAGGTCCTGCGACCGGCGTCACCGATAAGACGCCCAGAATCGAAGGATTTAGCGAAGATCATGTCCATAGCGAGGGGCAGTGTCAATGAAGCGATCGACGGACAGGCTGAAAACGTTTCAGATATTTCAATGATGAGCCAACTGCCAGCAAGAGAAGAGGGGATCAATTATGTCATCCTCCGTAACGAGCACAGGAGGAATAAGGGCTAGTTTTGCCGCTTCAGGGGAAGCGTCTTCTTCAACATTTTTAATAAGCCGATCCTTCCACTCGACCGTCAGGCTCTCCAGTTGGTTAGAACAGCATGCGTTATTGGAATTCGTCATTCGTGAATAGTGGCGTGCACCCAAAATTAATTTACAGAGTATGTGAACACACGTATCCCCTACCCCAAACCATTCGTTACAACCGCCCATATTGTATGAATAAGGAATAATTTTCAACTCAGTGAGCAACCATATCTTGCCTTATACCGTAGTAGACTATCCTTACACCTACTACTGCCCCTATTCCAATCCAAAATAAGTAGAGCTTAGCTAGCTCTATCTCTGAAGATTGATCAATGAGACTGAGAACTACTGAACCGGAGGGACATTGACGAATTAATCATATCAGAGAAATGACAGACGTTACTCACGGAAGCTTGTAGTAGTCGTAGTTATAGCTATTGTAGTAGTTGCTTGCGTAGTCTCAGTTGTTGAGGCGACAGTTGTTGTCGTCGCGGGGACTGAGCTGGTAGCCATGCAGCCATCTATTAATGCGATGGCTAACTCGCAACATTATGCGCAGAAAATTATTATCCGAATGCAAGAACGATCCTTATGATATAGATGCGTCAGTCCAGTACCATCGGTCCAGCTTCGCCTCGGATGCAATAAGTGGTTCGTAGGTTGCTATGTAACAACCTGTTACCATGGCAACCGTTGCCACGCAATAGCGGTAACTTAGCATAGTTGCTAGGTTACATTGTTACCAAGCACGGTTGCCATGGTAATAGGATGTTACTTAGCAACCTACAAACCACTTATTGCATCTGAGGCGAAGCTGGACCGATGGTACTGGACCGACGCATCTATACCTTATGATAGTTCAATAAGTCTTGACTTTCTGATTTTTGCATAATCAGGGTCAAATTTACCAAAATCAGTCAAAAATATTGGCAAAAATGTTTTCAATAGTGCCATCCATCGTTGCTTTGGTAAAAAGGATAAAAGGGGAACGCGCAAATACATTCACCGTTTTGCATACGACGAATTCTGCCAAGATTAAAAAACCAATTGTTACAAAACGCAGTTATGATATTCATGCGTGTTTTGGGCATGTGCGCTTTTTATCACAATCGAATCGAGATCATTCTGTCGCTTTGTCTCACCTGCTTCACAAAAGAATCTTTCGAAAATGTAGGTCAGTTCAAAAAATGGATCACGAATCTCCTTTATTGACTAAAACGCAGTTTTAACAAAATCAGCATGATCAAAATACGAATTATCACAAATGCAATTTGAAATAACGACGTGTGCACGCGACTCAATCACCGTAGTCATATTTGGTCTAATTAGTGCATACAACTACGCTAAATGGTCCCCCACGAGTTACAAAAGCAAAGAAATTCCCGGACGGCACATTAGTGCTAACCGCTGAACTCCATGTGCAAGAAGGAAGGCATGTTAAAACTGGCGATGTCAACGTTAGCACGGAAGGAGGAGTGAATGAAAAAAAAACTTCGCCAATTTGATTGCCGAAAGCGGCCGGCGAGGTCCCGAGGCCGAACTGGCATAACTGGGGAACCGATGAAGAGCAAGGGCAAGTTATGGTCGATTGGCAGCCAGCGCTAGTACATCCACTGTTCGATACGACGATCGCAGGATTCCGAAACGCAGGATTACCACCGATGAGCGGCAGAACCAGGCTAGTCAGAGGCGGGCAGCAGACTAAAAAATCTTGTTGTCTCATTATAATTTGAAAAGTGGCGGCGGCGGCGGTGAAGATCATCTGCACATGCTGTTCACGTGCTCGGTTATTGTTTAAGAGACTCCTCTGCTCTGGGTCAAGGGGCACTACGGTCACGTGATTGACCTGGTTGCAGGCCGGCTTAATTCCTGGGTATCCTGGGTGCGCTCGGAGAGCGTGGGGCGTTAGGTCGGCTACCATGATAGGCATAAATTCTTGTGTATCTGATATGTGCTCGGAGAACATTTGGGCTGCTACCGTAGTTATAATATTGCAATAAGTGCAAAATTTACTCTACTCCAGACCGGGCAACTGTCAATATTTTCCCGCTCTAGCCGTAAAGGGAACCGTGATGTTGAAAAAATGGCGCATCATTCTTCATTGGGAAATTTAATGCCTCAACCACCCCGTCTTTCATTGTGCTAAGGTTGAGGGGCTTCCCTGAAATTTTCTTTAGTTCTCAAAAGTGATGTTTTTCGTTCCTGATCTTTGCTCCATTCCCATACAACGAAAACGGGAGGCGAAATATATTTTAGGAGGTGCAATGAAATGGGAACGTACAAGAAATCGTTTTTGGGCTCGAAACAACATATAAAGACAGCAAAAATCTTTTTTCGACCTCGGAACGCAATACAGTATGTTGTTTCAAGCTAGCCAAAAACGATTTCTTATACATTCCCATTTCATTACACCTCCTAAAAAATATTTCGCCTCCCGTTTTTGTTGTATGGGAACGGAGCATAGATCAGGAACGAAAATCTTTTTCGCCGGAACGAAAAACATCGCCGGAATGCGGTCCTGCGGTTATCTCAATCATGATTCGATCCTTCGTGTTGCTTACCAGTCGTTGTCGTAGTAGTAGTGGTGGTAGTCGTTGTTGACGTTGTTGCTGAATACATATAGCATTGCTCACCGAAAATATTGGGGCCTATTTCGAAAAAAAAAGCGAAACAGAATTGGGAACTGGGTGCCAACCTCTGGAGTCAGAAATTCGCATAATCGGTGCAGAAACTTACATGATCAGGCAAAGAATGGCAGTCGAAATGGGCAGGCACGGGCAGTCAATGGCAGATGTAGGTGGAAGAGAAAACATTTCGAAAAATAGGTCCGCGGTTTGCGGCCTTCACAAATAGGTCCCCAATCGGGATTAAAGCAAATTCTTCCATTCGCAGACAACTAAGGTCACCCATGCCCGGCCCGTCGATGACGTCATAAACTGAACCTGCGACCTTTTTCGCAATTGCGTGAATGCAACCCACAGATCTACAGAACCACAGAACAGACCTGTTCACTGATATAAGCATGTGCGAAAAAAGGTGATCGCCGAGACTGAAATTTTTCGAGACGTAACGAAAATGTTATTATTTCATCGAAATTTTCAGCCTACCTCGATAACTAGGCTTACTTTCTTGGCTCATTAACAGCTAAAGAACTCGGTTATATAGCTTTGTTTGTGTGTCACCTTTAGGGTTGTTTTATCTGCTTTGCTGCGCCTGTTATGCCGACTTCCTGACAATGAATATCTGACCAGTTGTTTGCAATGTTTATGCTTATTTTTAAACACAAAATGTGACGTAAAGTTACAATATTTAACGCAAATCGATTCAGAGTTGTTACGATACCAGTCTGACGACTGACGCGAGAAAGCTACAAAGAAAGTGAGCAAATTTTAGGCAAATGCGATGAAAAAATTTAAAACTGATCACTGCTGAAGCAGGCAATCTGATTGCATGTTCCGCCATTGCCATTGCCTGGAGTAGAACTAGCGGCGACCGAGTAGACGCCGTCAGCACCGCAAGTGATCAACGGAGAGGTGTTCGTCGAAGTGTCACCTGCAGTGTTCAGAAATAATTGAGCAATTAGTAGAGGACTCGCGCGGAAGCCTAAAGGTCGTGAGTTCGAATCCCAAATTGCCTCGTCGCTTTTTCCTCTTCACTCAATCATGCTATACAAATTAAGTCAGTAGCAGTAGTCATCGATTCACGCCTTGAAATACTTGCATCGATATGAAGAGTGGTTTGCTAGCCTGGGCATTGACATCTGGGCGGCGATTTGGGCAGCAGCAGGCTCGACCAACTGGGGTGGGGGCATGGCAGATGAGTAAGGGTACGTTTCCATAAACAGGTAAGAGTGTCCCTCTCTTTCTTGGCGGCCAAAAATCAGGGAGGACAGCGTCGGCAGAGAAGGGGTAGGCTTTCGTCCCCACGCCCTTTCCAGCGAAAGTTCCGCTGCGAAAGCATGTGGGGCAGGTAAGGCGAGTCGCTGGGAAGGGTGGATAGTAAACGATTGCGGGAAGTTGCACCCCCTTCCCATTTTGGCGCAATCGCCCAGAAATTTTTTCAGTTCGGTGGGGGTTGCAGCCTCCAGCCGCTAGATGGTGTCAAGCATACCTCTTCAGCTCCCGCCATTAATAAGCAAAAATCCAGGAGGTCCCTCGACTTTTGACTGTTGATTGCACGCCCCTTAGAATAGTATAAACAGAATAGACAGAATGGTATAAACCCTTTCCGCCGAATACAAGAAAGGTTATGTTGGGGCCAGAAAAATGTTATAAACCCGAAGACTTTTGGGTACTCACTCCTCCCTATAAACTTCATGCAACTGGTGTAGGTTCGCTTTTGCAAACGGTAAGATGCTTTTATTTTACTGTTTTCAAACGTGAACTAACCGCTTTTGAAAAGCTGACGGAGGATTTCCCCCCGTCCCCGTCCCCCTGGCGCCGCGCCTACAGCAAACACTTATCATTTTATTATTTTCGGAGCCGAACTCACTTGGCTTGAAAGACTGGTAGGCCGTAGAACCGCCTTTGTCGAAAATGTTCATGAACAGATCGAGGTCGCAGCCGTTGAATGGCGTTGGCACGCAAGTGCACGTCAGCGTGAATCCAGCCGGAGGTCCTGCGACCGGCGTCACCGATAAGACGCCCAGAATCGAAGGATTTAGCGAAGATCATGTCCATAGCGAGGGGCAGTGTCAATGAAGCGATCGACGGACAGGCTGAAAACGTTTCAGATATTTCAATGATGAGCCAACTGCCAGCAAGAGAAGAGGGGATCAATTATGTCATCCTCCGTAACGAGCACAGGAGGAATAAGGGCTAGTTTTGCCGCTTCAGGGGAAGCGTCTTCTTCAACATTTTTAATAAGCCGATCCTTCCACTCGACCGTCAGGCTCTCCAGTTGGTTAGAACAGCATGCGTTATTGGAATTCGTCATTCGTGAATAGTGGCGTGCACCCAAAATTAATTTACAGAGTATGTGAACACACGTATCCCCTACCCCAAACCATTCGTTACAACCGCCCATATTGTATGAATAAGGAATAATTTTCAACTCAGTGAGCAACCATATCTTGCCTTATACCGTAGTAGACTATCCTTACACCTACTACTGCCCCTATTCCAATCCAAAATAAGTAGAGCTTAGCTAGCTCTATCTCTGAAGATTGATCAATGAGACTGAGAACTACTGAACCGGAGGGACATTGACGAATTAATCATATCAGAGAAATGACAGACGTTACTCACGGAAGCTTGTAGTAGTCGTAGTTATAGCTATTGTAGTAGTTGCTTGCGTAGTCTCAGTTGTTGAGGCGACAGTTGTTGTCGTCGCGGGGACTGAGCTGGTAGCCATGCAGCCATCTATTAATGCGATGGCTAACTCGCAACATTATGCGCAGAAAATTATTATCCGAATGCAAGAACGATCCTTATGATATAGATGCGTCAGTCCAGTACCATCGGTCCAGCTTCGCCTCGGATGCAATAAGTGGTTCGTAGGTTGCTATGTAACAACCTGTTACCATGGCAACCGTTGCCACGCAATAGCGGTAACTTAGCATAGTTGCTAGGTTACATTGTTACCAAGCACGGTTGCCATGGTAATAGGATGTTACTTAGCAACCTACAAACCACTTATTGCATCTGAGGCGAAGCTGGACCGATGGTACTGGACCGACGCATCTATACCTTATGATAGTTCAATAAGTCTTGACTTTCTGATTTTTGCATAATCAGGGTCAAATTTACCAAAATCAGTCAAAAATATTGGCAAAAATGTTTTCAATAGTGCCATCCATCGTTGCTTTGGTAAAAAGGATAAAAGGGGAACGCGCAAATACATTCACCGTTTTGCATACGACGAATTCTGCCAAGATTAAAAAACCAATTGTTACAAAACGCAGTTATGATATTCATGCGTGTTTTGGGCATGTGCGCTTTTTATCACAATCGAATCGAGATCATTCTGTCGCTTTGTCTCACCTGCTTCACAAAAGAATCTTTCGAAAATGTAGGTCAGTTCAAAAAATGGATCACGAATCTCCTTTATTGACTAAAACGCAGTTTTAACAAAATCAGCATGATCAAAATACGAATTATCACAAATGCAATTTGAAATAACGACGTGTGCACGCGACTCAATCACCGTAGTCATATTTGGTCTAATTAGTGCATACAACTACGCTAAATGGTCCCCCACGAGTTACAAAAGCAAAGAAATTCCCGGACGGCACATTAGTGCTAACCGCTGAACTCCATGTGCAAGAAGGAAGGCATGTTAAAACTGGCGATGTCAACGTTAGCACGGAAGGAGGAGTGAATGAAAAAAAAACTTCGCCAATTTGATTGCCGAAAGCGGCCGGCGAGGTCCCGAGGCCGAACTGGCATAACTGGGGAACCGATGAAGAGCAAGGGCAAGTTATGGTCGATTGGCAGCCAGCGCTAGTACATCCACTGTTCGATACGACGATCGCAGGATTCCGAAACGCAGGATTACCACCGATGAGCGGCAGAACCAGGCTAGTCAGAGGCGGGCAGCAGACTAAAAAATCTTGTTGTCTCATTATAATTTGAAAAGTGGCGGCGGCGGCGGTGAAGATCATCTGCACATGCTGTTCACGTGCTCGGTTATTGTTTAAGAGACTCCTCTGCTCTGGGTCAAGGGGCACTACGGTCACGTGATTGACCTGGTTGCAGGCCGGCTTAATTCCTGGGTATCCTGGGTGCGCTCGGAGAGCGTGGGGCGTTAGGTCGGCTACCATGATAGGCATAAATTCTTGTGTATCTGATATGTGCTCGGAGAACATTTGGGCTGCTACCGTAGTTATAATATTGCAATAAGTGCAAAATTTACTCTACTCCAGACCGGGCAACTGTCAATATTTTCCCGCTCTAGCCGTAAAGGGAACCGTGATGTTGAAAAAATGGCGCATCATTCTTCATTGGGAAATTTAATGCCTCAACCACCCCGTCTTTCATTGTGCTAAGGTTGAGGGGCTTCCCTGAAATTTTCTTTAGTTCTCAAAAGTGATGTTTTTCGTTCCTGATCTTTGCTCCATTCCCATACAACGAAAACGGGAGGCGAAATATATTTTAGGAGGTGCAATGAAATGGGAACGTACAAGAAATCGTTTTTGGGCTCGAAACAACATATAAAGACAGCAAAAATCTTTTTTCGACCTCGGAACGCAATACAGTATGTTGTTTCAAGCTAGCCAAAAACGATTTCTTATACATTCCCATTTCATTACACCTCCTAAAAAATATTTCGCCTCCCGTTTTTGTTGTATGGGAACGGAGCATAGATCAGGAACGAAAATCTTTTTCGCCGGAACGAAAAACATCGCCGGAATGCGGTCCTGCGGTTATCTCAATCATGATTCGATCCTTCGTGTTGCTTACCAGTCGTTGTCGTAGTAGTAGTGGTGGTAGTCGTTGTTGACGTTGTTGCTGAATACATATAGCATTGCTGACCGAAAATATTGGGGCCTATTTCACTAAAGGACAGCTGCTAACATCTGAATTTCATGGGCTGAGTATCATATCCAGCCATATCTGACCTCATACTGTGGCACAAGACGCAGCCAGCCGGGCGAAGATCTCAGCGGCTGCCCTTTAGTGAAAAATGCCTTTGGGGTCATACACAAATTACGTAACGCTTTGGTAGGGGGAGGGGGTCGCAGAGGCCCCGTTACGGGAGAGTTACGGGATGACGTCATTGCTATGTTTAAGCATAGGGAAGGGGGTCGTTTTGGCCAAATGCAGCGTTACGAAGGCGTTACGTGAGGGGGAGGGGTCTAAAAAGATCTAAAAAAAGCGTTACATAATGTCTGTATAATCCCTTTGGGAGATATTACGCCCTCCCTCAGGTTATGGTCGAATTTCTAAAACGCCCACAAAGGGCATTTCAGAAAATCGACCACAATTTCTGATGCTTTGAATGTGCGAAAGTCAACCATTACTCAGATAAATACTCAAAAAATTGCCCATCGAACGAGCTAAGTCATGGATGTGTAATTAACATGAGCTGAGATATTCAATATTATAAAAAGTAATTTAAAAGGAACACCCTGTATATCCCATCCGCAACTTTTGAACATTCCTACGATTACCGCACGGTCGTTTTTCGTAAAGAAAGCAGGTTACAGCCTATGCCTAAGCCTGAAGCTGAAACCTACTTGTGAGAATGCTTGTTGTCGTTTCAAAATCGTCGGGAATGGTCGCGACGCACCCGTCTGATGTCCATGTAACCGCCTTCAGCGAAATCAAAACAGCAACGAGCCAAAGTTGCAGTGCATTCATTGCCTTTCATTTGGAGACCGTGGAAGCCTGCAAATAGATATTAGGTTGGTACATAAGTTCTGGGAATTTCGACAGCTATCTTATCAATTTCCTCTATCTTTTTTAGAGATAAGAT
>JAQGAX010001613.1:0-10618 GCA_034698105.1 Plectus exinocaudatus | reverse complement strand
AGATTGATTCGGTATTCCCCTCGCTGAATTTTCGGCAGTGGTTCGAAATATTTGATCATTCAAGGGCAAGAATTTCACCTGGACGAACAATAAATGCAGGAAGCAAAATTGAGATAAGCCACTGAAATACGAAGTCTTCCATTACCAGCCTATTGTACTTCTATTCTAGCAGAGTAGAGGAACTAGTGATGCAAACAGTGAAAGAAAAAATAGGTCGAAAACTGAAAATCAAAGCCAATCAAGTAGCGCGTTTAAGGCCGCAGACCCGCATGATGACAAGCGATCATCTTCAGCATGACGTCACCGCAGACGATGTGGTGAAGGCCGAGTAGGCCCAGGCCACCCGGGCCTGAAGGGAAACAGAATGGCTCGCATTGGACACCGCTTGCAGCGATCAAGCCCAAATCGCGACAGCATTGAACATTATTCTGACCTTCGGACGCACATTCAACAAAGGGCACAATATGCAGCAGGCCACATGCGCCAGTGTCAAATGCAAATTTCACCTGCAAAAAATAATGTGTACTGTTAAAAATAGTATTGAATGCATGTCCCCAGTATGATCGATGGGCACTGGGCAGTTGTCCCATGATTCCCTCAAGCTCAGACGTACACCGTTCTTGAGTTGTACAAGATTTTATATTTGGACGTCAGGGGCCTATTTCACTAAAGTTCACCCGCTGAGATTTGTGGTAAACCGGCTGCTTCTCATGCGTCAGATGCAAGGTCAGATATGTCTGAGATATGAAAACTCAGCCAGCTGAATACAGACCTCAGCGGCTGCCCTTTAGTGAAATAGGTCCCAGGACCAGAGCTTGGTGTTGGGTTCGGACGATTGGAAGCCCGAGGCTGTAGGACGAGGCGCGACAGAAAAATTTGACTTGTTTGATGCATCCACGACAAAAGTTTGCTTCATTCGTTGGCCCTGATCGCGGGGCCGAAGACACAGCGTCATTGGCTTCAACAATGATCCTTTCCCGCTGCGGCGCATTCGAAATATTTTTTACCTCGGCCTGTGTCACTTGATATTGGCACAAATTAAGGCAGCCGGGCGGCAGGTTCTTTTGTTGACAGCAGGTTTGCATGCGTTGATTGGCGTCGAATAGCGGAACGCAAGGGGTGTAATTTGGAGCCACTCCGCATACGGCCACAGGTTCTGCGATCTCTGCTTTTCTTTGACTCGAGTCGATTGTTGAGAATTCTAGTTCGTGCTGGGTCGTTGCGCTCGTTTGTCCTGCGGCGGCAAATCTTCCATCTTCTTCGTCTTCAAATGCTGCTATGTCGACGTAGTGAGGTATTGACGGCCCAGTTTCACTGATTTCTTCGATGTGAGATGTTCCTTGAAACGGTGGTGTTACTGGTATAATTGGTGCTGGCGCCGGCGGTGGTTGATGTAACGCAACAAATGATGGTGTTATCGATCGCTAAAAACGGGTGTCAGCTGCAAAAAGTTGACAACGTCGAATTTTAATTTTAATTTTTTTAAATAATTTTAATTTAATTTTCATAAAAAATTTTTCAATAGAAATATTATCATCGCCCTTTAAAGACACAAAAATCGAAGAAATTGTTTCTCTCTAACATGAGAAAAATTTTCGCTAGCAGAATTCTTGCTAAGGAATAGATGCTTTTTACGCTTGCGTTCACCGACAAAACTGAAGAATATTTTCAGAGCCCTAGAGCAAATTCAGCCTGCTAGTTTCATTAGTTTTCTCTTTTTATCTGCAAAATGATTGCTGTCTTTCAAATATTTTCATTACTGACGGATAGATAAATGCTCACCACTTGACTGGATAGATGTCCACAGTACACGTCTTGACAAAACGAACTGCACCAAGCTTGCATTCTCGGCGTGCAGCAGTAGATCTTGTTGATCACTGCGCACGGAAAATTTGCATCTTCATTTTGACCCTTGACGCATAAGAAACCACTGATAATAAACAAAGAGAAAAAAGTGGCCTGTGATATCATCGTAGGTCTTCGGGTGTCAACCGCAGCCCGCAGTGCAATGAAGAGCGGGCACTGCGCCGCGATTCGCGAATGATTTCGCTGAAGACAAGAAGGCAGGTCTCGACAAAGACGCCTGAGCGTTCTTCAGCGATTCCATGGCGTGGGCGACAAATAACGAAAGACAGGATTCATTGTTGAACAGTGAACATCGACAAACAAGTTGTTCTCTGCAAAGATCTCTCCCGTTTTTCAGAGAATTCAGTGCTCTCTGTGAAATAATCATATTTTTTCGCAGTCACAGAATAAAGTTTTTGCTTCTGTCAGCACTTTGAACAGTTTTACAGCGGAAGTCAATGATGCAGGACCGGTAGGGCAGAAATAGTATATTGTGAATGCATCGTGTACGTCATATTTATGCCCAGCCGTTGCTTTGCTTTTTTCAGTCGCCGCGCCCGCCTTCCAGACAAGTCTTCTTGTCACGCTGACAGGGAGATCACTTGGATACAAGGCAGTGGTAAACCAAAGCGAACTGGTTGAACAACTTTTGTGCGCAACTAGATGTTGCTGTTTCCATGTTCCAGAAAACGAGCATCATACTAAAAAAATACCAATTCCCAACAATGCTTGGCAAACTGTTATAGTCAGGAATCCATTTAACTGATACCAATTTAGACTATATTATTTCGCGCACAGCTGTGCACAGAGGTTTGTAAATTTTTTCGAAAAATTCCTTCTCCGTTTACGTTTGTGGTTTGCGATGGAACGGAAAGAGAGTGAATATTAGAAGAGAGATATCGTCGTTTGAATTTCTTCAAGGATCGCAAAGTGTTCAATATTCGCGGTATAGATCGATTATTTTTTCAAGTTGCTGTGCAACACTAAAGTGAACACAAACTATAAGTAACAGAACTGTTCTGCTAATGTGGGTGATGCATATGTAAATTGCAAAATTACGCTGAATAGTCTCACAGAATATTCCACGGATCACACAACGTTCGCGATTCGCGATTTAGAGACAAAATTTGGTGGACTTCATCATCTGTCAGCTTCACTTTAGTCAAGTCAAAGTTTTCTTTAGCGGCAGTTACATAGGCGGACACACGCGGACACAAGACACAAGATACAAACTTTTTGTATCTTGTGTCTTGTGTCCGCCATACAAACTTTTTGTATCTTGTGTCTTGTGTCTGCGTGTGTCCGCCTATGTAACTGCCGCTTTTGATGCGTAAAGGTGTCTAAGATTTTGGTAGGATGCCGATATCTTGAGCCATCGCCCACACCAACAGTATAAGGTTGACGGAGGTATTGTGCTGCTTGGCAATCAGCACAACGACTGGATCACCGATTAGATTCGGGCTCTGTTTACCCAACGATGAAAGGGCCTAAAAATAATCCGATTTACCAAACGTTGCGCGCACGAAAACAATTTATTCGGGCGCAGGATAAACGAAACTTTGTCGTTTCCAGAGGTTTCGGCATTAATAGATATAAAAATCTTTTCAGATTAGGTAAACAGATATTTTCGGTGTACATAGAACGTCATGTTTAAATTGTGTAAACGTTTGTTCTCTGCTTGCCTGAAAGAAGATGTTTTCCGAATGACAGTATTGGCGCAGAGGAACTCGAGTGAAGTGTGGATGGTATTCACATTGATTCACCGAAGGAGAAATGCGCGCATATTCTTCAGTTCCTCCAAATGACGGATTTCGTAGTTTGACACGCCGATTGGCCGAATCTTACCCTCATCTAAACGGTCCAAAATCCAAAAGTAAACGAATTCTATTTTTTTGAGTCGCATATACTAAAGATTGCCCACAAGCTAAATTATGTTTTATCATAATGCTGTTTGATATCTGCAAGACGCTTTTAACATAGGGCATTCTCGCCACTAGTTGTTTAAACGATCTTCCGGCCAATATATGTACTAAATTTTGACGAAGTACTGTTTGTTTGAACGATATTATCGTTTTGCTCGCCTGAAAGCTGTCTGAAAGTTGTGAAAACTCGTGAAGTATCAGGTTTGCTAACCAGTGTGGATATACGTTAAATTTACTTCGAATGAATAAGAAAGAAAGATTACGGTACAGTACAAACCGAATAAGTGCACATCGACCCGGAAAGATAATTTGTGCACTAATCCGATTTGTACGCTTATCCGAGCACAATTCCATACAAAATTTGCACACGGGGCTTGCAAAATATGTGCACTTATATACAGGGTGGGCAAAAAAAAAAGTGACTAGACAAGTTTGATCAGCTCCTGCTCGGCACTGTAAGCGTAACTTGGCATGCGGATTGTTTTATAAGAAAGCCTAGGATCTAACTTAGAGATTGGCACCAAATTTGTTGAGGAAAAACGAATAGACCGGTTATGAAAATTTCAAAAACCAAAATGCTTCATTTTGAGGAAAAGCAAAATAACCAGGTACGTGTTCAAGACGAAACATTTTTGTTTTTGAAAGTTTCATAACCGGTGTATCCGTTTTCCCCCAACAAATTCGGTGTCAATCTCTAAGTTAGATCCTAGGCTTTCTTCTTAAAAAATCCGCTTGCAAAGTTATGCTCGCATCGCCGATTAGGAACCTGTCAAAGCTGTCCAGTTACTTTTTGCCCACAGTGGGAGCCGAGCAGGAGCTGATCAAACTTGTCTAGTTACTTTTTGCCCACCCTGTAGTTTGTGCACTTGTGCGGTTTGTGTACTTATCCAGTTTTCTCTGTACCTCTGAGCTTCTTAAGCTCCTGATAGCAGTCTTTGCGAAGTGCCAGATTCGCCGGATTGTCGCTCGGTACTTTTGAAGGTCGCGGCGGGTAGTGAACGAGCAGGCAGTGTGGAGCAGGCAGTGAAGGCAGTGTGGAGAAGGCGCAGTGATTCTTCAACGGCATCTCGCGTCCCTTTCTTGCTGTCGTCAGAGGAAAGAAACACTTTTGTTGTATTATAAATGTCCGAGCGATGCAAATTGAACTTCGGTATTAGTTCCTAAAGAAAAAATTCTAAAACTCTGTTACGCTAGCCAGTTGCGATTGTGCAGGAACTGGCACAGCAAAGGAAAAGTTTCTACCTTCAGCGCGTTTCCAATCTCTTCTTCGTTTTTGTATATTTAGCCGTGTCAATGTGACGGTATCCGGCTGCCAGCGCTGCATCGATGGTTGTTCTGACGGCTTCATGTTCGGTAATTTCATAAGTTCCAATGCCGATCAACGGAATGTTATAGCCAGAATTCAATTTGAAACATCGGTTTAGCTCATTGGATGACATTTTGAAATTTTTTGTTTCAAATCAGCTGCAATCCAACGAATTTCGTTCGATTTTGATTTGCAAATGGCTTTGGAGAATAGCGGTCATAAGGGATGTTTCTCAAGGAGTCCGCAGTCGAATCGCCATTAAATAGGGCCAAACACGTAATTTTTATCTATCTGGTGTGGTTTGTGGTTTGTGCTGGGCGCTGTTGTTCTAACACAAAGTGATTGTTGATCTGTGATCAATGGTTCGATTATTTCCTTTGTGTTGAGCAGCATATTTGCAATGCGACATTTTTCGTTTACGTAAATCACAACGCAGACTATGTTCATTAACACCGGCCTCATTCAACAAAATCCCAGTTTTTGGAGATTGAAAAACATAACTGAGTTTCGTTTGCAATAAAATCAGCATGGACGTCCTATACGCTTCAACACACCGGACTACTCAAAATACCTTTTAAAAAAGCGAATGATGCGCACTTTTGCATTAATATTAAGCCACCCGACGATTGTCACTTACTGTGGCTACAATATTGTTTATATGCGACTTGAACTGCAGATTTTTAGTATAATGTACATCAACAAAGCTTCGTGTTAGTTCGGCAGAAGGGTACAGATCGACATGGATGATTGATTATCTGTAACCAGCACCGACGCGTATTGGCTCTTGTTTATAAACATGCTGACTGAAATCGGATGATATGTTGCTCACGGGTCGCATCTCCAAGTACGTAGACGGGCTTTTGACAATCTGATTGTTATTTTCCGCCTCGTCAAACGCCTTCTGTGTTCCAAATACGCCGGCAACCACCGACATTATCCAGAATATCATCCCAACTATAGCGAGGTAGAATGAATATCCCCTGGATCTCTGAAATAATTGCGCCGTAAGAGAAATAGATGACTGGTAATCATCACTGTTCTGTCTACTCTCTGCTAAAGTACAGTATTGGGTTTTTTACATTATGCATCTGATTTACTGATTGGTTTTTAAATCAAAGTACATATATCGGTATTGGTGGCGCTGCGTTACTTGGGTTACTGCTCGATCAAAATTTATAAGCTCAAAGCAATTTGCGTTCAACTTTTTGGTTTGAACAAGGTATCGACCTTGAATTTAATTAATTTCTGTGGTAGCAATTTTCACTATCACTCGTCGTATCCGCAATATTCTTTTAGAACAATGAGAATATGACTTACTTCGTAGGAACTCTTTACTCCGATATCGAAACGATACTGGACGAACGACGAAAAGATGAAAAACATGCCAATGCCGACCATTGATATTATTACTGAAAATGTACCGTTATAGTTGACCTCAACAACGAAATTACGTTCAATGTATTACTTGATATGACGAGTAGCACGTCAAACACAATCGCGCATCTTGCCTTCCAGCGGAAAAATATCACCATACAAGCGGGAACGAGACATATACAGCTGAGTAAGATGGCAGCCAAAAAGATGCGCAATATATGTCCATGCCAGTCTGAAAAGTGGTTAGGTTATTTTCAAAATTTAAAAAAATTTGCAGTGATGTTCGCTGTTCATGCTTAAATGTGGATGATTTTGTTACATTGAATTTATGAGAATATGCAGCAGTGCACTAACTTTAAAAATAAATTTCGCAAATAGATCCAGGTCAGAAGAAAACAATATTTTAGAATTTGTCAGAGCAACCTTCAAAAAGTAACGTCTATCCATTTGTAAGATCGATATTATAAAATCAGAACTGAAAATACGAAAAAACGAACTGTAAAATGGCGGCGTTTTCAAGAAATCGTAGTTCTGCGGTTCGTTAGTGTCATAGTCGCTGCCAGTAATCGAATAAGTGCAGGCAGTGCCCAGAGCCGGTCTTCGCTCGCAAAAAATCCACAGTCCACTTTCGAGATGCTGTTCATACTCGGCGACGTAGCCGACCTGCCATGCGGGCGTCGATACGGCGATGAAAGTAATAATTGAGCCGACAGCCAGCAGACCAACAGCCAGCAGAAAGAGGCGATTTTGAGCAGAAGTGAAATAAGCCGAATCAGTAGTGGAATACGCCATCACATTCTTCTGTCAGTCATCGAAATCTTCGCTGTGCCTGCCAACAGTGTCAGCGTGCCGGACCGTCAACACTCTCCGCTGCGCACAGGTATACGACAAAATCAATACCAGAACGAGGTAGACGGCGCGCTCGGTCGTCGCTACCTATTCGACATCAGCGCGCTGCGAAACGACAAAGGCCGCGCACGAGACTAGAACCTGTTTTGCGTTGGCCAGCGCGTCGCCGTGAGTCATCCGTCTATGGTGACCTCGACGCGCTCCTTTTAAAACGCCTTCGGCTGCCCTGGGAAAGGAACTGCAAGCAATCATCACTTCACAGAGGAATTTACACAAAATTGTATTGCCAAATATCAAATTCTGTAATGCATTAAACTTGAGGAATCAGGAAAAAACAATGTCACAAAAGTGAAACATCAATCTGCAGTGGTTCTCTGCCGCGGACTGAAGACGCATACCAGAAGGTGCTGATGAACTGAAAACTACCGTGGTCACGTTGTCAGAACTACAGCAAGCGATGCCAGATACGACAACAATTGACAGGCAGCATAGTAGTTTTCGTTTCTTCTTGCACAACGTCCGATAAGTACAGTATACACCGGTCATTTGATGAGCGATGACCATCGAAGCGGTCGGTGCGCCCCTTATCCGGTCGGTGAGGCATGTACCGTACGACTGTGGTTATTTATTGTCATTTCGCCAAGTATTGTTCTGAAAATTTGACTGGCTGCTGCAGACAAGGCAAATAACTACTGAACTCTCTTGTAAGCAGAAGTCAGCACAGTGCAAGATGCCGTAGTCGGATTTCTTGCCGTCATTCGTCTAAAGTAGGAGAAAACTAAACAGTGTGCGGGGTGTGAAGATTCGTCGATAGGGGTGGCAGCAGACGACGGAGGAGGGGACGCGGAACTGGCTGGATGGAGCCCCCGCGGGTGGGGGTCTGGTGGACGGGCGAAGTGCTCTCGAGTCATGCGCGATTCGGCCCTGCCGGCTGTTTGCCCTCAGCTCGAATGTTAACTCAATGCGAGTCGCGGTGTCCACTCAGTGTGTCCGGCGCGCGCGCGTCACATTTACACCTCGCCTCAGTTCGTCCGGCGTTTACTCTGACTAAACCGTCCGTTATATCTGCCAGCTGAGCCGCCCCGCCAGCTGCTCATCCGCCGCCCCGACCTGTGCATCTCTTGCCCTGTGCCCATGTGCCCATGTCCGGTGAATATGCGTTTCTCGTCCGTCCCGCAAGCTGAGATTATTATTATTACTGCGCTCTTGTTTATTCTCGTCATTCATGTCCGGTGTCAGACGAACATCTCGAGAAATGGTCAGTATTTATGAATTATACTCTGATGGTCAATGTTACGTGTGCATGAACGGCAAACGGGGGGAGGTACTCTTGAATTGGGGCTCGGCACAATAGGAGTCGACATAGGCAACCCAAAATTTTGGCTTATTCTGCATATTTTCTGGTGAAAAATTCAGAGAAAACTTTCTTACAGGATATATTTGAAATAAAACAGCATTTTTCAATTCCAGTACATTTAGTAATGTAGGAGAGTATAGATAAACGATAGTAATATTGCAGATGTTGAAGAATCTTGCCCGTTTGGCGGCGAGCCGGCGGTCAGTCAAGAGAACCATAACGTCATCTGGTGCGACATAAGTATTGACTGTCCAGAAAATTATGAATGCTATTCAACGGGAAAGCTGCACTTCGGTAGAGACGTCCGGTACTGCTGCCCGTCTCGAAGTAATAATTTGACGGTTTCATTCCTTAACTAGCAAAATCGAACTTTTTCAGCTTCAATTTGCTCTCTTCCTCCTGCTCCCGGTTATGGCGATTGCTTAATGAAATCGTCGCTCCGATATTATTTCGATGTCACAAAACTCGCTTGTACAGCGTTTACATTCGTTGGGTGCAACGGAGAAAACCGCAACAATTTTATCACGCTTGATGAATGCCGAAACTACTGCGAAACGACCGGTATGTCGCTTAACTAGTAACAATGAACCAAAGCAAAATATTCATTGAGCACTATGGTCAATTTTTAAATTCATGACATGCCGATGTAATTAGTTCAAAGGTTGAACGTGCGAAGCAAGCTACCTACCATACCTGTAACCAGGGGGTCCAGGGGGTCACCCCCTCCCCCAGCCTGGGGTCGGACCCTCCTGGCTCCTCCCCCCCCCCCCCGAGAAGGTCCAGACCCCCTTGGCCTCGGACCTCTGTTACAGGTATGCTACCTACCCATGTTCATTGTCGAATTTTTTATTTGCTCGTCTCGATTGTCAAGAGGGTCACTTTGCCTCGTTAAGTTTTTGTTTGCCAGTCTCGCGCCTGCCTGTTTCACGTTCCCCTCCGGTCTCTTTTTCAGCATGCCAGCCCGGCGAAAGCCTGTTCAAGTCGGAAGACACTCGACAAGCCATCTTGTGCGGGGATGATCGCGTCTGTCCGTCCACGCACATTTGCCGCTACGACAGTTTGTTTCGAACGCACGTTTGCTGCGGCTTCAGGCAGAGCGGTAATTCAGCAAAAAGCGCATTCACAATTTTTGTTCGTTTTTTAAGGAACATGTTCTGCGGGGCTACGAACCTATTTCAATTCGGTCACAGGAAAGCCGCTGTCGTGCACGGCGAATCAGGTGAAAGACGAATGTCCAACTGATTTCGTCTGCACATGGAACATGGACAGTCGGGAGCATTTCTGCTGCTCAATCGATCAAGGTAGATAACGTGAGCGCAGACTACAGAGAGCCGACGGTCCATTTCAAGAAACAGAGTGACGCATGCTGAGGGCGATTTTTTTGAAATGGATCGGAGGTTCTCTGTGGGCCGAGCTCATAATATTTAAATGACGAATCACGATGCCATAATGCTTTTGCAATCCAGGTGTTTGTCCTGCTGGTCAGGTGCCGTACATTCATCCGGTGAGCAAAATGACGTTCAAATGTAACCCGTTGACATATAAGGAGAGCTGTCCCGAAGGCTACACTTGCTCCGTTACCGTTGTTGGCGCTAGTTGGGGATTTTGCTGCTCCAGCGAAATCATAGGTTTGGATTCAGCACAAGAATTGGAGCTAAACTGATTTTTTTAGCAAATTGCCCATTAAACTTTGCTCCCTATATCAGTCCGCTGACGAATGAAGCGCAACTGTGCACCGTTGGGGTTACGGTATGCAGCGAGACTGGCTACGAATGCAAAAATCGAGACCCGCAAGCGATCATTGGCTTCTGCTGCAGCGACAACGAAGTCTACACTGGAATGGTCATCGAACCGATTCAGTCGAAGGCGCAAAAAGATGAATTTTACTCCAAGTCAGAGCTCGTGCGCCGATTAATTGGTCAATCCTTGATATTATTTGCATACTAAAGAGCAAAGCTGCTTCGA
>JAQGAX010001612.1:0-10618 GCA_034698105.1 Plectus exinocaudatus | reverse complement strand
GTTCCACTCTTTACTGCAAAATCCTTAGCCGTTATCGCAAGGGTTCTGTGACTTTGACTGGTTCACTTTTTCGAAGAAACCTTTAGTTATAGTGAACATTAACACATTTCAGCAGGACAAACGGTCGTTGCCGAAGTTCTGACGGAGATCACGAAAGTAGATCCAGGATTTGAGAAGACGGAATGGCTGAGATTCGTCGAAAAACAGATCATTCCTAACATTCTTGAAGCAAAAATCCGCAGTGACTTAGATGTTTTGAAAGATTGGTGCTATGAAAGGGTAGGCACCGATCTGACCTGTTCCCGGCTCACTCGCTATGACCTACTCTTTTTAGGCTTTCAATCAGTTATCGTTTCCATTGAAGGAAATGAAGAAAATTGGTTTTTCGATGAAGGATTCGCGAATTATTGATATTGCTAAGCTGGAGGTTAGTGAACTCTTTAATCTAATGAATTGTTTGTTGCTTGCTGAAAAAATCTTTCGGATTTATGTTCCCGAAAATTCATTTTGCCCGCAGTTTTTCACGATTACAATATGCCGGTAGTATTGATGAAATACAATTTGGTGTATTGAATTAAGTGCGTAGTTTGAATGAAACGTCTTGTTATTAATGCAATTTTCGATGCAATGAAAAACATTTTTCTCTAATGGTTTTGTTTTGGAATGCGGTTCTTTTCTAAACGCTAAATATTGCTTTATATCGTTCATATATGTAATGAGTGTGCTTGCAGTTGGTTGGCGGCAAAATGATGCCCGAAGGTCCGATGTTGATCGTCAGCTTCTATTCGTACGTACTGGAGGTGGTGCGCAACAGTGAAGGCAAGCTGGTCGAAGGCAGCACGGTGAGTGATACACATGAGCGCAGACGGGAAAGCGTCTTGATGTGGGTTGCCTGCAGGAGAAACCGGCCAGGTATCGCAATCTGTGGATTTTGTGCCGCGACATGGAGGAACTGAATCCGGTCGTGGCGTGGAAGGTGATGGAAGTACACGAAGTGAAGGAAGAACTGACGCTGTGAGTGAACAAGAGTTGACACGCCGCCCCCTGCGCGCACCGGCCACTCTTCTTCTTCTGCCGACCGTTGCTGTTCTTTAGTCGCTTACTTTTGCTATGTTGTGATTGATCGAAACTAGAGTGCGATACTTGGAGCGTAGCGAGAAAGTTTTACGTTCGGCATGCAATAATTTGTCGGCGATTGCAAAAACAGCTCTCTCTCTGCGCAGGGCGTGTATGAGAGTGGTGGTCGGCGGCGGAGCGTGACTGACAGACGGCAGCCTGCCCCCACTGTAATTGGAGTCGAACGGCGGCGGTGATTCGCTGAGCTCAGTCGGGACCGGGTCGCCTTGACCGGTTCTTGGCCCGTTGTTCGGCTCTTCTTCGTCTACTGCGCTGGTGGGCGTCGTCGGCGCCCGTTCGTCGCGCTTGACGCCCTTGCGCGGCTTCTTATCTTCGCCGCCGACGCTCGTAAACACGCGCACGAGCAGCTACTCCATGCGCTACTCGTTCACGTCGGCGCGGCGCTGCACGACGACGCTCGGCAATCTGCGCGCACATTGACGACTGGCGACGATGCGTGCGACGCGGCGATTTTCCGCTCGGTCGAAGCTGGAATGCGTCCGCGTTGACGCGACCGACTTGTCCGTCACTTCTTACCGCTCGATCGGCAAAAAGCGCCCAGAACAGCCACTGGTCACCAAGCGGCGATGTACGCCTCCCCCGACCGCGCCGAGCTTTCGCTTCTGACTCAACGCTGAGACATGCATCGTCCGAATCGTGACGAACTTTCGCAAGCTCACTCGTACACTCCAACACATAAAACGTCCACTGACGAATGGTCAC
Organism: Plectus exinocaudatus; assembly: GCA_034698105.1. Classification (NCBI taxonomy): domain Eukaryota; kingdom Metazoa; phylum Nematoda; class Chromadorea; order Plectida; family Plectidae; genus Plectus; species Plectus exinocaudatus. The sequence continues at coordinate 8,779 of JAQGAX010001612.1, read as the reverse complement.
TTGAACACTCGCAATATAATTGATTGCAATCGCCAGTAATTAGTAACATTCCAGCAGTGACAGTATGAACAGCATTGCAGAAAATATAATGCCCATGCAAAGTCGAACTCGGTCATCTGATACTCTTCCTTCAATTGAATTGCGAGCAATTCGAACGCCGAATAAGCACAGTAGCAGAACGAACTAATTGACTAACTTACCCGTTCTCTACTTACTTACCATATTTAAATAGCTACAGTCGTAGTGCAGTAGGGCCGAACGGGCGGCTATCACTTCGGTCGTCTAGCTTTATGAACAGAGTGGCACTCATACAGCTAGATAACCAAAGAAAGAGCGACACCCGGGCCCTACGCTCGTTGAAGACGACGATGGCGGTGCAGACGGGCGGACGGAGCGAGATGAGACAGAGCAGCGACGAGGCGAGCGGTGGGCGCGAACAGCTCGCCCGATAAAGCGCCAATATGAATCGTCGGCCGGAGCGCGTTGTGTCTGTGCGCAGCCCAGCTGGTCCGTCCGCCGTAGTATTACGGTGATGGGAAGGCGGTGTGCAGTCGGTGAGCAGTTATGCAAGCATTCTCAAGGACGCGCAAAGCATCTTGCGCAAACAAAGCCGCGTCGGCCGCTCTAAGCCGCCAGCCTCGCTTCGACCGACCGCAGTCCCCCACTATCAACGCAATCACACACGCAGCACAGACTGACCTGGACGAGTCGGTCGTAGCAGCACGCCCATTGACACTTGCGCCTGATAACCGCCACCCACCTGCACTAGGACGACCAGTTGCTGCGCGCCATTAGACACCGATTGGGATGCGATGGCAGACGAGACGACGAACGGCGACCGAGCGGAACGGCGCTGTCGGTCGGTGACGGTGCGTCGTCCGTCCGGTCGCATCTTCAGGGAGACTCGGGGCGCCGAAAACCAGTACCGACGGGGGCGCGTCCGCCTTATGCGACACTGTTATCAAATGGGGCTATCAGTCTTGGCGGTGTTCTATTTTGCGTACGACGACAAGCGAAAGGCCGCCGTCGCTCGCACTCGCCAGCGCCACCGGCCCACCACTGTCGCCGTCCGTCTGCCGTCGACGCAGCGGGTCAGCCGGCGCGGGCGAATTTGGTTCAAGACGAAAAATAAGAACGGTCCGATCGGTGGTTCGGGGGTGGGCAGGTGACGCCGACCGGGCGCCGACTGCGACCGCCGGGGACACTGAAACGCGGCCGTCGACGTCGACTCGCCGGTGCGCGCAATTTGTAGGGAGAAAGAAGATTACCGGCGGCCCGAATCGGCCATTCAGCGCCGGCCCTCGCTGCTGCCGATCGCGCGTAATCGCGCCATTCGCCGATCCGGACGCAGCGCTTACCGCTGCGGCATCACCGTCTACCGTCGCAAACAGTCCGGGCCGACCATTTGTACGACGCCAGGAACAATCAGCCGTGACCAAAACCCGTCTCACTCGCCCTGTCGTCGCAAATGAATCGAATTACGCAGCACGACACGCCTCAACTACCCTTTCTCATCATCACCCACCCCATTCTCATCGTCTTCCTCCTGCTGCAGCTGCAGCGCTCATTCGCACAGTACATAGGTACAGACAACTAGTCTCTGTCTGTCAGCAGACATCGACATTCGACACCAGCCGTGGAAAAAGTAAGCACTGCATGTTGGCGGACGTTGCCGTCAACTTTAAGCAAAACGTCCGCTGGTTCGCGTACAGTGTTTCATTCCAGCGCAGAGCTTCAGCGACCAGCGCTACTAGCTTTACATTTCATAAGCCTATCTAAACACGCAGGAGTTTCAAAACGCAGTCTTGCCTACCGTACCTATTCATCGCAGCGTTGTTGGCATTGTATGCTAGTTTTTTCGGGTGAACGCAGAGCGCCCGCCGAGTGACGTCGGGTGGATGGATGGACCGAAAGCAGCACGTGGTTTGGTTTGCGCGCGGCGAGCAGGTGACAGACTGTGCTGACTGAGTAAGACAGTGTACCTTTGAACCTTATTGAATGAAAATCATTTTGACTGACTGACTGGATTGCGCGCGATGATTTTGCTGTTTTGCAGTCAATTTTGTCATTCTGCCAGTTAATTATTCACGCGAATTTTCAGGAGGTGCCTATTGCTCGAATAATCGATTAAATACGCGAATAATGGCTGAAGAATCGGCGCCTTCATCGCTGGATACGGGATACGAAATGATTGAGCATGATGATGACATCGTCGAAGTGTCCCTCAACCCGCGTCGGGCTGTCAGCAGTGGCACTCCGTCGCTGGACGGATCCGGAGATGATGAACGGACTCGACCGGCCAGCGACTCTGAACTTACCGTCGTTGCCGAAACTGACCGGTTGGCTAGACAAGTACGGTGGTTTTTTTAGATTTTTAAAGAATACAGACTTCCTCTTTCATTCAGATGAAAGGGCCTTCGAGCGATGAGCTGGAAAGTGAGTGCGCTAAGGAGCACAAGCATCGTTTGTCAGCAGCCCTCCGTCGCGATTCGAGTTCCAGTGATTCGGCTGAATTGGTGGATGCGGCCGAAGCGGCCACAGGCGATGCTGGACAGAAACCTGCCAAACCCGAAGAAGCCGACGGTTGGATCGACGTTTTGGGCAGTCGGCAGCTTTATCGTAAGGTAATTGCTATTCACTCTTTTTGGGTCCATTAAAAGAGGAATCTTGCTGTGCTAACAGTGCTCATTTGCGTTTTCAGACGATCAAAGAAGGCAACGGTTCGACGCCTCGAATGAACCAATTGGTGACCGTTCGAATGGAAGGAATGCTGCCCGACGGCACGAAGGTCGATTGCCACGATCAGCGCTCATTTCTGCTCGGTTTTTGCGACGTTATCGATGGTAAATGTTGTGCGTACTTCTCGGGTTCAAACGGTATCGGTTTAATTCAGCAATCGAGATGGTGGTTCGGCTGATGAAAATAGGCGAAGTCGACGAGATCAAGTGCACTTCGCGTTTCGCTTACGGATCCTTTGGACGGTTGGATTTTGATACATTTGTTTGTGTTGGTGTCTTTCACTGTTGCTCTAATGTTTTCGACCGGATGATATTCCGCCCAACTGTGATTTGCGCTTCACGCTTGAACTGCTCAAAGTCGAAGACGGACCAAACTTCTCCACGATGACCTTCTACGAGTTGGAGACGTTCATGTGCGCAGCTTCATGCGAAATGTTTTGTTAACTGTCTTTGCATTCTTTGTATTGTTTAGCAACGGGCGCAAGGATCGTGGTAATCACTACTTCAATCGACAAGAATTTGATAAAGCAATTGAAGTCTACAAACGGTAACACTTCATTATTCTTTTGTTGCTCTCATTGGTCGTTGTTGTAGAACTGTCAAAATAGTCGATCCCGATGACCAAAGTGAGCAATCGTGTGAAGAAGATCGGAAGATGATCGCCTTCCTTTGCTCGCTGCTTCAATCCAATATTGCTGTCTGCTACTCCAAGGTACGCGTCTTTGGTTTATTCCCGGCGCTTTATAAACAAAGCTATACAGTTGTTTACTTCAGCTGGGTGATTGGAATTCGGTGTTAGAGTGGACCGAGAAGTGTTTGAAGTTGGACAGCCGCAATTCCAAGGCTCTCTTTCGCAGAGGCAACGCGTTCGCCATGCTCAACCAACTCGACCGTGCCATTTCTTGTTTGCAACAGGCCATCAACATCGAGCCTGAATCTGCCGTACTCAAAAAGCAATTTACTTAAAATGAAGTCAATGAAGTGCTTTTCAGCCTACGCGAAAGGAACTCGAACGCGTGCTGACGCTGAAGCGACAGGAGAGCGCCGCAGAGAAGCAGTTGTACTCGCGCATGATGGAAGGGCTGCGAGAGCCCCGGCCGGCCCCGAAATGGCGCCAAATGCTCGACATGCTTGCCGACAACTACCGCGCAGTCGCCACCACCGTACTCGTCGTCTTCATTGCTTGGTCGCTTCTGAAGCTTGTTTCATAAATCCCGGTGTCGTTCAGCATCTTTCACTGTATCTTTCAACGCATGATTTTGTATCGATACGAAATTTTGTGTCACGAAGATGATCGAATTGAATGAATATACAATTTTATACAGATACTTTATTGTGTTTTTTTGTGTTCGAATTGCAAATACGTCATTTGTGTTCCAAGTGTAAATCAGCGTAATAATTTCAAAGCCAAATGAAAACGAGTCAGTTCAAATCCAAAGGAAATGGCAATTTTAGCGTTTATGATCAGCACCAACAGCATCAGCGACCCTTGTGAATCCATCCTGCCGCAAACATTGCGCCAGTTCGCGTTTCACTTTGCCGATGACGGGGAATCCACCGTACACCAACGCCGTGTAGAGTTGGACGAGCGAGGCGCCAGCACGGATCTTCTCGTAGGCGTCTCTCCCGCTGGCCACACCTCCGCAACCGATGATCGGCACGGCGCCATTCGTCAGGCGATAGAAGTCGCGCACGCACTCGGTCGACATCTGCTTCAGCGGTGCGCCACTGAGACCGCCCAATTCGGCTGCGTGTTCGCTACGCAGCTCGGGCGGTCGTGCGAGCGTGGTGTTGCTGACGATGAGACCGTCGACGCCCAACTTTCTGTTCATGCACACCGTCGCAATGTCTTTGCGTTCGGCGGCGTTGACATCAGGCGCCACCTTGAGCAACAACTTGGGTCGACGCTCTTCGGGCACTTCGAGACGGTCCACGGCCAGCTTCACTGTCAACAGCAACTTCTCCAAGTCGCCGCGCTTCTGCAGTTCGCGCAGACCGGGAGTGTTCGGCGACGAGACATTGACGACAAGGTAGTCGCAGTAGGGGCCCAAGTGACCGACGCCGATTTCGTAGTCGAGACGCGGCTCGGTCGAGTCCTTGTTCTTGCCGAGATTGGCGCCCAACGGGACCGGATGGCCTGCACGGAACGCCTGCTTCAGCCGAATCATGACGGCGCCGAGGCCAGCGCTGTTGAACCCGTATCGGTTGATAACCGCTTCGTCTTCAACCAGACGAAACACTCTCGGTCGCGCGTTGCCCGGCTGCGGCAACGGAGTGACAGAGCCAATCTCAATGAAGCCGAATCCCGACCGACGCAGTCCATTCACGGCCTCGGCGTCTTTGTCGAAACCGGCAGCCAGACCGATAGGATTGCGAAAGTCCAAGTCCCAAACGCGAGTGTTCAGTTCGGGATACTCGTAGTAGTTGCGTCCCCACAACGGCAGCAGTCCGAACTTGGCCGCGTAGACACCCAGACGATGCGTCTTTTCGCCGTCGATCAGCCGATGTACCGCGGGCAAGAGCAGTTCCTTGTGAAAGCGCTCACTGCCAGATCCAAGTTGCATTGCTGTGAAGGCGACTGTACCCAGAGAGACCACAATCACCGTCGACTTGGCGATGTAGCCAGGCGGCAGCTTAGAGTAGATCATGACGACGTCAACGACAGTTCCGTTTGCTCCAGATTGGCGACGAACGACTCCAATTCAGCTGTAGTCAGCTCCACAACAATGGGTTGTGCACGACCGCGACAGTGCAGCGTCAGTTGCACGAGGACAGTGTCCAGACGGCTCACTTGCGCCGACGACAAGACCACCTAAAAAAAGTAACGCAAGTCAGTGGCAAAAGTACCATTTCACAAGTAGACAGCAATACCTTAGCTCGCCAGTCGAAATCTTCCAAGACGGTCACGTCAGACTGAGGTTCTGGCATGAATGTACGGACTGCAATTAAAATCTACGAACTGGCTTTCTGGAATTTAGGTTCAAAGATATACTCTGCATCGCATTAATTTTGAGCGTAATTAATTACGCGTAATTTTGAGATTCTGATTAAAAACTGTTTTCATCTTATGCAAGAGAACACATGTGTGCATGTTCGAAAAGGCTTTCAGCAAACCAAAACAAGCCAATCGGTATCAACAACGATTCTTCTCAAACGTTCTGAGTAGTACATTGTATTCAATATAGTCAAGCACATTTTTACTGATCTCAACCCATTTGATAACAAAAAACCAACATAATATCATCAACAAAAACCCCCACAGAGAAAAATTCATTTTGATTTTGCAATTTGTAACTTTCTATGGACGCGAAACAAACTGAACAAAGGGGAAGAAAATGTACACGCATGAGTCATCAATTCGTTGCCACCGACATGACAAGTGGAAGAGCAAGTGAACCCAATATGATCTATTAACAACAAGTGGTCCGATTTTCAATGAGCGACAACCGAGTCTGCATCCAGTGCAGACTAACAAATGACCGAACGAAACTGCAACTCTTCACTGACGCTCCTATCACAGACGAGCAAACGATGGCCAATGCGCTCTTAGTAGCTGTAATATTCTGACAAAGGCAAAGTGCATTCTCAACATACTCTGTGACGTAGCAGTATATTTACATTAGCGCCCGAAAGAGCTAAAATACTATCCGAATATGCGAAAGAGAAACCAGACAGAAGGCGAAGGTAGGAAGTGAGCAAGAAGGGGCTACCGGAGCACGTGTGTCTTTTCGAATACTGGATCTTCGTCATTTTCCGAATCAGATCCGCTGACTATTCCATTACCGATGCCGTTCAACGTCGCTCCTTTGACGATTCCTTTTGAACTGCCGATCTCGTAACGAATCGGTAGTCGCGAATAACTGCAAAATGTAACCGTAGGTAAGCAATGCATCATGAGATACCGCACTCAAATATTTGATCAGTATTGGTATGCCAAATTACCACCGTATTCGGTATCGGGATTTTTTGTGCGCACAACTAAGCTCAACACGCACGAAGAGCGAAAAAGATACCAAATTATCGGGGTTTTCCTGGTATATATGGTACTACTCATATTGAAAAATTTCAATTTTAGAGCTTGACTGCCTGAAGTTAGCGCATTTTTCTGAGCTGAAAGTGCAGTACCGCATAAAAATATGAGCATGTTTTTCGCAACGATACCGAATACCGATTAATTAGCGGTGTTTTAATAGTATATCGATCACATCAGTAATTCATACTTAGGGGATCCGTGGCGTCCGTAGTGCCTATCTTTGTACATTAGACCAGCGAAGCAGCAGCAGAAGAATAGCACAGCGGCAAAGCAGGCCAAGATGGCCCACGTTCGAAACGACCACCCGTTGTACTCCACCGATGTGGAGAACGCACTGCAGTCTTCTGAAAACCATTTCATAGAACGTATCGGATGGAGCAAGGAAGTTCGCCAAACGCACCGCAGTGTACGACGTCGGGTTGCTCGCCGGGTTTGCAGCACGGTCGACAGTAGCCGACATTTTTGTTAGCATAGCCTACATTGCACTGGTCGCACTCCACCTGGCTGGGACCGTGGCAGGCGGCGCAAGCTGCATGGCACACGGCGCAAGAACCCGACCCGCGATTGTCCCCAGAGAAGAAGTAGCCTTTAGCGCAAGGATTCTTCGGTAAAGTGCACTTGGGCTGGAGTGGATTGCTGTCGTCTGCAAACGGTCCTTCTCACTCTATGTCACACCAAATATGTACAATGATAAACGTACAATCTGTCATCAGGCCCTTCGGGCACTCGGCAACGCACTGGCCGTGGTCGAGCTGACCGTAGTGGTCAACATCGATGAGCAACTGGGCGCCAGTGCACGAGTCGCACACTTCTTGTTTCGAACAAGTCTTGCACTTCGGCGAGCACATCTTGCAACTGTGCTGCGCCTTGTCTTCGAAGTAGCCGGCGTCGCACGTAGATACGCATCTGCAAATGACAATTCACGATCTTCACAAGTTACCAAGAAGGGTAAAAGAGTACTTCAAGCCGGCTCGATTCCGTTGCGACTGAGCCAGGTTGCGGCATTTGAAGCAGGCTGTGGCCGACTGAGATTCGTGACAGCCGCTGTCGTCGCATTCGGCGTGGCAATTACCCGCGTTTTTCAACTCGCCGAAAGTCAACTCTTGTTGCTGATGCGTCGGTTCCGTCTCGGCAGTCTGCAACTGAGTAACGATGATCTATCTATTCATTCGTCACTGAATTGCAGCAAGCAAAACCGACTACGACAAACAGCAAACGATAACCGAAACCAAAATAACTCGAAAGAAGATAAACAGATGTGGTGTAAACGATCGAGAATGAGTCAGGAGAGGTGTACATCGAGGTCCAGTTGGGAGACGGGCCCTTTGACACGCACGCCGGCCACCACAGCAGGCAACTGGTTCAGCGGATCTCTGCGTCGGTCGGCGGCGCTCAATCGAGCGCAACGGTCGGCGGAACTGCAGTGTGTCGCGGTGCGCTGGACGGACTAGTTTCGTGTCTTTTACCACATGTTATCTGCCATATCGAACACACTATTCCACTCGAATATGGAAACGGCAACTTTTTTTTGGCGGCGTATCCGTGACTACTCGAAGCTCAAAGAATGTACAAACGCAATTGTGAACATAAGAGAACGAAATGCAACGGAGGACAGAAGAAATGAGTGCCGAAGACGAATGCGGATCGACTAGCAACCGGGACGAAAGACCGATTGGCAAGCAACGACCGATGCACTACCGATATCACCATCACATGTCGTCACTACGGTTCTTGGAACAGCGCGAAAAGTACAACCAGACGACGAGCACGACCACCAGCAGCACGACGTGCACGCCCATCAACAGCGCCGGCAACGAGTGAAGGAATCCAGGTCGGCGCGCCTGGAGCAGCCGCAGTCAATGCTAGACAACGAACTCATGCATCGCGCACAGACAACACTGGGTATACGACGAAGGACGAAGCGAGCGGATGCACCGGCATCATCAACGGACAGCATGCACAAGAGCGCGTGCATCGAGGAGCCAACGACGAGCGCATGCATCGAGAA